>SNQJ01S0050936.1:103333-121157 GCA_010110895.2 Picea sitchensis
GTATTCTTTTGTTTTTGCTGAGAAGAGTTTTGGTGAATATAATATTTAGAAAAAATGGTGAAGTTCACAGCTGAAGATCTTCGTAATTTTATGGATAAGAAGCATAACATACGAAACATGTATGTTATTTCCCATGTTGACAACGAAAAAGCCACTATAAAATCCATGTCTGTTTTGCTGGGAGAAGGAGAATTATTTTGATGTAATGATTCACAACACCTTGGGATATAGAAAGGATCCACCATCATAACCATTGGCTACAAAATTAATAAGGTACGAGCAACCTGTAAAGGGACTTGGCGAAAGAGATCTGTAGAGTCACCATTGCGATTCAGGAGATGGTTTGATCGTTCATTATCACTGCTTCAAAATTTTCCAAGAGTCTGCTAAAGTGGGAGTGCGGGTCGAGTTGCAAGAGCTCAACGCATGCACCAAAATACCATTGGACAGTCTTGGAAGGGGCTCCATTGATTAAAAAAAAAACTCGGAGGATTGTGTGGAGGTGTTATAATGAAGTGAGGTGTTATAGTGAAGTGATTCCATCGGACTCACACACCCTCCAATTTGACACAAAAGTGAGATTGAGTTGTGATGCTTTTTGTTTGAAGGTGTGCATAGTTATGTCATTTGAGTTATTATAATGTGAGTCACACATGTAATTGAAAGTCTATGTAGTGGTCCTAGAGAATACTTAAGTATGTACTTAGACATTGTATACTCCCCTAATGTGAAAAGTTCNTTTTTGTTTGAAGGTGTGCATAGTTATGTCATTTGAGTTATTATAATGTGAGTCACACATGTAATTGAAAGTCTATGTAGTGGTCCTAGAGAATACTTAAGTATGTACTTAGACATTGTATACTCCCCTAATGTGAAAAGTTCGTGGTGATTTAAAAACCACTATGTAAAGGATAGTTTGTGGTCAAAACCACTTGAGAGTGCCTGGTTGAGGGTAATTCGAGAAAACCCAGAGCATGGTTACATGTAGAAAACCTAGAGCATGGTTAAAAGTAATCCGAGAAAACCTGGTGCATGGTTGAGGGTAATCCGAGAAAACTCAGAGCATGGTTATGGGTAAGCCGAAAAAAAAAACCAGGTTGATGATGATGTGATGAAGGTAGAGGTATGAGGAAGAATGGTTGAATGAACCATGTAGCTGAAAAAGATTCCTAGAGTTACAATGGCTGATGACCCATGTATTCCGGTAGATGGATTTATTTTTATATGGATGTATGCAGGTACAAGAGGAAGCAAATGAAGATATGACCACATAGATATTTAGATAAGTAGTCATTAAGGGAGAGTGTTGGAATATATAATTCCTACTTATATAATATGCTTGCTAATGTATTGATAAGTAGAGTCAATCTCTACTTGAGTTGTGTGATCCTATTCTTAAGAGGTTGTTAGAGAGTTGGATTGATGAGATCCTTGTTTGGTGTGTGGTTGAGAGAATATCTCAACCTCTTCCTTTATCATTAGAATAAGTATAACAACCTATACACTCTATATAATAGAGTCCAATGTATTGATATTAAACAAGTAATTAAATATTTCAGTATTATACTCTACTCTCCCATTTTATCATGTGAAACTATACATATTCACATTTATATGATCTATTATAGCTGAGAGCCCTTCACTATGATCGACAAAATTCAAATATATTATATTGTGAAACTATACAAAGATTTTGTGGTTTAAACTATAGTTATCAAATTCATTCTAGCTGTCGAATCGATGGAAAAAATATGAAAATTAGATAATTTGATTCGAATGCAAATAATTAGCTTAGAAAATAAGAGGGTTTTTGCAGCGATAAGGCTAAGTGCAAGGCTGGTGGTGGTTGGATTATCCGGAGTTATTTGGAGTTATTCAAATTTGAAAGTGGACAATGAAAATGAGTAGAATTCAGGGATATGTAGTTAAATTAGTAGGAATGGAAGCATACATGTTTAGTTTTACTTTAACTTTTATGAATGGAAAATTTTGAATTTTAGTTTCTATTTTATAGAATTTAAATCTAAACTTGGTAATTATGGTTTAAATTATTAAGTTTGGAGTTTAATTTTTATGAATTTTGAAAATTTTCAATTTTAGTTTTTATTTTATAGAATTTAAATCTAAACTTGGTAATTATGGTTTAAACTATTAAGTTTGGAGTTTGATTGATGTTTTTTTAAAAACAATTATATATTTAAATGTAGACTATGTTTTTATATTTTAATTGTTTTATGTTTTAGTTTTTTTTTGCTGGAATTTGGTTATATAAATCTATATAAAATCACAATTTTTTGTTTTTTAAATTGTATTTTTAAATGTAAAAATGAATTTAACTTGCTGAAAAACTCAAAAACATTTTGATTATACAAAATTCAACAATTTTTAGCTAAACAAAATTAAACAAAAAAATATACCAAAATAAAGACTCAAAACCTAAAAAACCTAAAACTGTTAATCTTTTACTGGAAGACATGTTTCCACTTCCTAGGACGGGTGGAAATTTAGGGGTCCACAAATATTTTGTGGACGCAAAGTGTTAATGGACAGTGGACAAATGAAAGAAAATCCTTATTACATGAGAACTGTTTAAAAAGGGACGAGGATGTGACTAGTCAGTGTGGAGAGCAGTGAAGGAGCAGTGAGTTATGATCGTACCTGTCTGTTAACGGCGCTGGATGCCAATTACATAGCAGGCTGGATATTGGCCGCCATTACCCCAGCAACCAATTTATCTTGCCCACCCACGTTTTATTTTCAACGATGGATGAGGATTTACTCTGCGAAAGCTTCCTTCCATTTGATGATGTTACTGGTGAAAGCCAGCCGTCCATTCGCTGTCGCATTAATGTGAGCTGGTATCGGTAAGTAATGAGTAACTATGGTACCTCGTAGGAGCTGTAAAGTGTCCGTGTTTTCATTTTCCATGATCCTGTGTGGTTGAGTTAGTTTGACAACAGAGGTAGGGGACCATTCCTCACTTGTGTGTCCGTATATCCATATGCTTCTTGTCGCAATAATCACCCTCCTTTAGGTTAAATGCACTGATAATTTTCTGACGACGATTCCAGCATTGCAAAGTACTGGGAATATGCTAATTAATATTAATCCAACTATCACAAAGAAGTTAGAGCTCATACCACAATTAGAATTTTCTCGCATTGCGTTTTGGGAGAGATCATCTGCATTCAATATAGATGATCTATTATACTGACTCATGGCACTGTAATTTGGGCGAGAAATCGAATAAAATATACATTTGTGTGTTACCATGGACTCCACAGATCAGCCGTCGATGCTTCGCTATAAAAAACCCAAGCTCTCAAAGAATGTTGTCTCCGAGCGCCGCCGAAGGCAAAAGATGAACAAGCTGCTATACACCCTGCGGGCTCTGGTGCCCAATATTTCCAAGGCAGGTATTTATAAACAGAATACAATAGAATAGCATTTTAAGTTTGCCTCTGGCGGTTGACTTCATTTCTTAGGCTTTGTGATGGATTAGATGGACAAGGCATCGATTTTAGGCGACGCGATCGAATACGTGAACGAGCTTAAACAACAAGTGGAGAGAGCTGAATGCGACGTTCAATCCACTAACGTCTCGTCTCAATCGGCCGAGGCCCCTGTCGACGAAACCAATTCTTTGGGCCTGAGATTAGACGCTGCCAATAGATATGGGTCCGATCGAAAGTATCATGTCCAGGTGCGTTGTTTGACTTTAGGTTAAAACTAAATTCTGGTATGATATAACTTACCTGTTAAGGGCAAACGACCCTTTGCATTCTCTTCGGCCTTAATAGATTTAGGTCTAGGGTTTAAGATCGATCTATACCGATGTACATATTCAATTCACCTCTACACACACGAATACACACCAATCCCACAGGGCTGTAGAGCACCCAACAAAAATGTGAATAAAATAGTTGCAGCTGTGATTTCAACTTTCAAGGTCGAGACCCGCGTATTGGGAGAAAGCATTGCAGAGCTCCGGATCCGGTGCAAGAAGGAATGCGGAATTCTCTTCCATCTTACTACGGCGTTAGAATCTCTTCCGTTCCGGCTCAAAAACGTGAGCTTCACCACTTTGGATGATTATCTTCTTCTTCTCAACGTTGTGGTGCAGGTATGCAAGCCCATTCTAATTTACTTTTGCTCCCATTCCTTAGGGTTTCCTTAGGGTTTGATTATTTAATTTGATTGCTCTTTGTTTCCAAGGCCGAGGCCGAGTGTTTTCCTGCTACGGGCGACTGTGGAGTGAGGCAATCAATTGAAGACAGCTTTGGCAAGCAGGGCCTCATTCTCACTTCCGGAAATTCAAACGGGCACTCGTGGCAGGAATTGAAGTAAACCCTAATAGTGGAAAATTCATAATTCACTTGTAAAAGTGACGCTGTTAATGCCGGTTAATGGGTATCATAGGTACAGTTCGGAGGATACTGTTAGCATATCAGTTAAAAGTGGTGCTGTGGTCTCCTGGTAAGATCTGAAACTGAATAACTAGTATTCTGTACAATTTTTCGTGTTATTTTGATGTGGATTTGTGAATTGTAAGATGTTAAAACCGTTTCAATTATTTCTTGGATGTTTTTGTTTATTGTTTTTACTGTAATAATAATAATAATTTATTTTTAAGGTTATGGACACCAAATTGGTGTATGAGATTTTCTTCTTAAGTCTAAAAGATATACATACCATATCTTACCCCTCTGAATTTGAACTTGTAACCTCTTATGAAAAAACACATATTCTTAACCATTTAAGGCACTCAACCTGTATATTAGAAAACTTCCCCTCTGAATTTAAACTTGTAACTTTTTATGAAAAAACACATATTCTTAACCATTAAAAGCACTCAACCTGTATATTAGAAAACTTCCCATCTGAATTTGAACTTGTAACTTCTTATGAAAAAACACATATTCTTAACTATTAAAAACACTCAACTTATATATTAGAAAACAACTTTTGAAAACATATAAACCTTGATTTTATTTTTGACGTCCAAAAATTCAAACTGATGTGAAAACTTTCAGAAACATTAAAGCCTTAGTTTTGAGTAGTAGGCAATAGAAAGAAAAAACCTTGGAATGCTTAGTCTGAAATGCAACGAGCCTCTTAAATGATATTGGATTCAAAACATTAGTTTGGATTATTTGAATTGATGCATGGATTACAATGTAGAATATTGGTGTGGGTAAGTTTTAACCGGGACTTAGATTAATTTTAAAAAATAATCATAAAGTAAGTATTTGTTATTACATAGAATTATAATGTAGAATATTGGTGTGATAAGTTCTAATCGGGATTTAGATTAATTTTAAAAATGTAATCATAAATTAAGTATTTGTTATTATATATTTTTTTGTTTTTAAAAAGATTTAAATATTATATATATTTTATTAAAAATTATTAATTAGTAAATATGAGAATAAATATTAATTTCTATTAAATGATATTGCATTTTAATAATTATTTTAAATTGATATTGCATTTTAATAATTATTTTAAATTGAATTAAATATAAATAATTATTTTGAATTATTTAAATTGAAGCAGCTATTATAATTTATAATATTTTTATTGATTTATAACATTCTTATTGATATAGTTATGTTAATCATGTCCATAGAAAACTTATTAAACACTAAACCCCTATTAAATCTGCCCATTGTCAATAGGAATTATATTTTAGATTAATTATAAATATATTATTTCATAATGTAGAATATTGACGTGGATAAATTTTAACTAAAACTTAGATTAATTTTAAAAATGTAATCATAAAGAAAGTATTTGTTTGTTTTTAAAAAATTATTAATTTGTAAATATGAGTAAATATTCATTTCATTTGAGTTTCATCTCTTAAATGATATTGCATTCTAATAATTATTTTAAATTGAATTAAATATGAATAATTATTTTGGATTATTTAAATTGAAGTAGACATTATAATTTATAACATTCTTATTTTTATTGATATTGTAATGATTATATTTTAGATTAACTATAAATATGCATGGTTTTGGATTATTTAAATTGAAGCATTATAATCTATAATATTCTTGTTGATATTGTGATACTTAAAGTTGAGATTAACTTAAAATATGTATTTTTTTTATAAGTTTAAAAGGTTTGATATTATTTGTTTACATAAGTATTTATTAATTTAATTATATATTTTATATAAATATTATTAATTTAATTATATTTTTATATAAATATTAGTAAATATAAAAGATAATATTTTTATAAGTTTAAAAGGTTTGATATTATTTGTTTACATAAGTATTTATTAATTTAATTATATATTTTATATAAATATTATTAATTTAATTATATTTTTATATAAATATTAGTAAATATAAAAGATAAATATTCACTTAATATTAACTCATATATTAAAAAAAAATCATTAAAAAGTAAGAAAAATGAAAAAGATAGAATAATTTTTTGAATGTGTGAACATCATTAAGTGCTTAGTATAACATTCACTTTTGAATGGTGGAGATGGATATATCTACAAACATGTGTGTATTAGTATAAGATTGAAAATTGGGAAATGCAATGGCATTAGAGAAGACTTCAAATATATTTAGAATTTTATATGTTTTGATATTAAATAGGGAAATTAAATAAAAAAATTTAAAATGAGTAACTGGAGTGATAATTAACATAAAATTAAGTTTAAAACAATAAAGTAAAAATTGTATTATACTTGTTTGTTTCAATTCATAAAATTATTTACATCACAAAGCTTATTTGCTAAAAAAAAAACAATATTTCCATTTTATCTTATTTGCTTAAAAAACAACATTTTATTGATAACATAAACTTTTATTTTAACATTATCTTGTAACATTTTTTAGTTTTGGGTTGGATTTTTTTCTTTACTTTTTTATTATTTTTGTTGGTTTTAGCTCTCAACTTTTTCCTTTAGCTATAACTTTCAACATTTTATTTTGGCTTTAGCTTTTAGTGGCATGCAAAGTGCACTTATGTAAGTGTAAATATTTCAAGATAAAGAAAAGAATTAACTTCTTTTTTTTTGTACTTTAGTTTTTAGTGACATGCAATCCTTATAAAGTTCATGAAATAAATATCATCATATTTATCATGATGTAGGTGCAAATATTTCAAAATACAAAACATTAAATGTTTTCTTGATAAAATTTTGATAAAACTTACTTTAAACATTGTTTTGAAATTCTAAAATTATCACTAACCATTATCAATTATAATGTCTCAATTTAAATAAAGACTATATACTACAATTAATTAATTTTGTTACACATTGTCACATGTTAACATTCAAAATACTTTTATTTTGTCATATGAGCATATGTTAGCATGAAATCTCATTGTAAGCACTGTATTTTCTCTCCAAACAATCCTCAATTATCAATTATATTCTAACTTTAACATGTGCCACAATTAATTCATCTTGTGAAAAATCATCATATATTAACATGGGATATCTCATTCTAAGGGCCATACTTTCTTCCTTAAGAATCTTCTCCAAATGAAAGATTCTCGCATTGAATATGTTCAATGTTTTTAAATAATGCTCCTGTTTAGTATTTTCAATTGCAAGTATTGATCCATGATCCAACATCAAATTTCATAACTTGCATATGAAACTTTCCTCATTTAGGAATTCAAGAGCTACTAAAAATACTTGGTTCACATACAGGGTCTAACTCTTGTAAGGTTCTATTTGTCATTTCTTCATCAAATTAATGGTAAATTTGACATGTTGGATTTCTAATAAATGCATGTTATAGCATGAAAATACTTAATTAGTCTAGACATACTCAAAGTGGACGGGTAACAAGTTTATCTAACAACTTCAAGACATTTGTGCTAGTTGTTAGGATATTTAGACACTTAGGAGTTAGTTAATATATATTTGGTCTAATGTGTCATTAGGTAAAAGTGTGTTTCTTTAGTATGCATAAGTATGCATTTGTAGTTAGGAAATTCGATGGTCATGATATGTTCCCAACATAGACTGATCTGATGGTTCATACTCTCCTCGATCTTAATGACCATTGATCTATGGCTTAACAACTGATTGGTCCATGATCTTTATTTAATGAGCATGGAGGGTCAATTGTCGATGATTGATTGTGAGAAACTCTCTTGTAAAATCTCTCTGTAATCTTTTTATTTTGCATTAATAAACTGCTCAAAGTGGCCGAGTTGAATGGGGCCGTGGATGTTTCCTCGTAGGGGTTTTACCACGTGAAAAAATTGATGTGTTGATCTTTGATCTAGTTATGTGAGTGGTTATTGAAGGCGTTCATCCTCTGTTGGAATACTTGTGTTGTCGAACATGGTATCATAGCATGTTTGAAGACCCACTCCTATTGTAGACCGAGATCGTGAAGTTGATTGCCTCATCTCCATTTTCTATCATTTCCGTACATTTCTAGAAAGAGAGGAATGTTCCATTGCATCCATAGTTCTTGTTTCAATTAGGAACACATTTTGTTTCACTCGAAAAGGTTTCTGTTTGCCCAAGATACGACCATTACAGTTAAATTTGAAGGTATAAAACATGAATACACATTTTTAAAATTTTGGCTGAGTATCATTTTGGTTTTATTTCAACAACAACAACACCCCCAATCCTCTTCCTAAAAAATACAATATGTTTTGCTAGACCATTTGGTTAAAAGTTGCCTTATTAATTAAGAGGTCTTGAGTTCAAGTCTCTCTTTTGTTACTTTTTTTTGAAAAAGTATAAAGTAACTTGATTGTAAAAGTGATCCCCACTTCTCTTTATAAAAGTGGGTCATTTCATAAAACAACTTAAACTATCACATGGTCATTTGGTTACCGTTTATGCATTTTTTTAAAAGCGCATAACTCTCACATCCGGAGTCCATTTTCAGTGTCGTTCTTTTTAAAACCGCATAACTTTTCAAGATCTTTCCATCTAGATCATCAGTTTCAATTTTTAAATCCATATTGTCTTCATATTTAATATGGATTCTATAAGTAATCTCTTTCTTACCAACACCAATTACTTTCAATGGAAATCTCATATGGAAGATTTATTAAGAAGTAAAGGCTTGTACCGGATTACCTTGGGAAAGGAAAAAGCACCCACTGATGATGATAATAAAGTCAAATGGGCTAATAGAAGTGATGAATCATGTGGACTAATTAGAATGTCCGCCTCTCCTGATTTAAGGTTTGACCTTAAAGAAATTGATGACCCACATGAAGCTTGGGAAAATATTAAAACGTTGTTTGGTAAACTTAATATTATTCGAGCACAATATTTAGAAAATCAAGTACTGACCTTAAGTCCAAGTGATTTTTCTTGCCTTGGAGGCTATCTATCGAAGTTTAAAACACTTACAATGTTATGTGAAGAATGTGAGATAGAAATGGAGGAAGAGCGTTGCATCCATCTTATTCTTTCTAAACTAGGTAGTGCATATTCTTTGTTTATATATAGCTTTTATGCCATGAGAAAGGCTCTAGGGAAAGCTTATCAAAAACCCACTCTTGAGTCCTTTTATGTTGCTTTGATTAGAGAGGAAGATAAGTTTGTACAAGTTGGAGTGATCAACACTGCAGGTACATCCAATAAAGACATAGTTGCCTAGCAAAAAGATAAACCCAAGTATCCCAAGAAGAAACATCCTTGCTACAACAACAAGCAACATAAGGGTCCCAAACCCGCTCAGACAGCTTCAGCTCCTAATGGTGACAAAGGAGAAAAATATAAAAATAAGAAGACTAACAGACATTGCAACTTTTGTGATAAAGATGGCCATGATGAGTCCAAATGTTTCAAGAAGATGGCATCTTTAGAAGTAGCAATGAAGAAGCACAACATCAATATTGATTCTAATTCTTATTCGTCTTCTCATGTACATGCACTTTCCTCTTTTGGTTTCTCCTTCAATACAACTTCTACTTCTTGTTTTGATGAGTGGCTTATTGATTCAGGAGCATCTTATCATATGGCTAAGGATAAAGACATATTTTCTGCTCTAAATGAATGTAACACCAAGAAAATATTTGTTGGTGATGATAGATTTCTTAGTGTTGTAGGATCTGGAAAAGTTCAAGTAGATAATGGTCATTTCAATGATGTATTATGTGTTCCAAGTCCTTCTTGTAACTGTTAGCACCAATTCTTCCAAGGGGGGTGTTTCTCTCCGATTTCGGGCCCTTGGTGTAAAAAGAGAAGAGATGGGTTTTAAAAACCCATCAAATGCATTTTATTCAAAGGTCGCATTTGTGAGCATCAAGTGAAACACACAGAAGAAGTCCATTTCGGGCTTAAAATCAAGCGTGCGGGCATTTTTGTTTTCAGCAGTGAGGATCCATCGATGGAGCAGATCAACAGTCATCAGGTAAGCCAGAGCCATGGGATTGCACGAGTTTTAGCACATGGGCTCATCCCTTAGGGCCAAAGTCACGAAATGATTGTGGTTGTCCGATCTAGTCGGGACACGTGGCGCCTGATTAAATCCGGTTTCCATCTCGGCTATTGCAACTTTGAAATACAAGGGTCGAATCCCCTCCATCCACGATACGCGAGATACGAAGGTGCCTTTGGGTGCAGGCCCACGGTCATAGCACAGGGTCGTATGGAAAGGTGGTTGGAGGGAGAGGAGTGAGAACTCAGAGGAGAAGGAGAATCCCCGAAAGGATCAAGACCGTTAGTCTTGAAGGACGTGTGGCACATGATTGAGTCTGGTCTCTATTTCGCCTATCATGAATTTGAGAGACAGGGGTCGACTCCCTTCCATCGTCGAAATCATGAGATGTGAAGGTGCCTTTGGGTGCGGGCCCACGGTCCTGATGCCCGGTCACAAGGTAGCAGGCCTAAAGTGGGGGCTGGTTGAGTTTAAATGCTCATTGAGCAATGAGTGATCGCGACCGTTGATCAAGATAGTCTCTCAACCGTCCAACCAAGGGACGCATGGTGCACAATTAAGTTTGGTTGCTATCTCACCTATCGTGACTTTGAAATACAAGGGTCGACTCCCTCCCATCCACAATGTGCGAGATGCGAAGGCGCCTTTGGGTGCGGGCCCACGGTCATAGCACAGGGTCGTATGGAATAGGGACAAATCAGATGAGGGGCACGAAGCCAATGTGTTCAAGGGAAAATGGATCGTGTCCGTTGATTTTGAAGCCAGATCCAACCGCTGATATGGAGGGTCGTTTTGCAGCTTTAGCCACCAAGGATCTTGGATGCTAGAATGGTGGAATCTCCCTAAAGGAGAAGTGTCGAAGTGCCTCTGGAGAGAGGTTCCAGGTCATGGCCATGGGTTACATTGAAGGTAGAGCCGAAATAAAAAGGAGGCTAGCCTCTGAGCCCTGGGAAGCAAGCGCGTGGTCATCCCTTGTGCTCGAAGTCACAGCCACCCATCGTGGAGGAAGGCAATTAATGAAGATTGAGTAGGTAGATGAAACCTTAGCTCAAGCCGTGAATGTAAGCCATGAAGGTTCTGGCAGGCAGTCTGCCCAAGATCGTCCCGTGTGCAGGTTTTCCTAAAAGAGCCATGTCAATCTGATGTCCTCGACTGATCAGAGGAGCCTGCACACGCTAAGTTGGAATTTAATGTCTTAGCTACCCTCCTGCTGCCAAAGGGGCAGATTGCTCTAAGTATATATACTCATTTTTTGTATTTTTGTAAGGATGGATGGTAGAGCAGAGCTCCCGACTGTAATGTTTTAATGAAGCACTGGTTTTCCTGGCTATGTATCTGTATATGAATTTTTTTGTTTAATGTAAGGCAACTCTCTTTTTCATCTTGTTTCAATCTCACACTGAAAGGGTTCATGATTGAGTGATTCACATGAATCGTCGTGACTGTGTTATGATAAAGGATTCATTATAATGTTGTTATTTTCTTTTAGTGTTTCTGCTTTTGAATATAATAAGTTCTTATGTTCAATTTTTTCTTCTACAGGCTATTGGAAGCTCGATGCCTACAACATCCCTTTGCATTTCCTCAAAGAATTCTTCCTCCTACTCACCCTTATTACAACTTACTGTCTGAAGTTGAACCAAGACCTCATCTGCTTGTGCATGCCTGGCCTAGTTTTTGAGTTAGAACGATATTTTTCCGAGTTTACTTCCATTCATCACCCTCTATCAACAAATAGTGACATAAACTGATGGGCCTCAGGCTTACTCCTGCTGCAATCCAGGAGTAACTTCTGAAACCAACATTTCTGGCGTCGTTGTCGGGGACGAAGTTGAAATTTTTCCCTGGGATCGAACGACATCGAGGCTCTGATTCTGAAGGTGCATCAGACATCAGAGCCCTACAAGATTGCAACTGTGCATCTGGTGACTCCATTGTGACAACTCTACTATGGAGAACATGCTATTTTAATTGTGGCTTCCAGAGGTAGAGACATGTGGTCCCATCCACAACTGCCTCTAGCTACTTCTGAAGCTGATCCGGAGGTGATTATCAGAAAAGGAAAGGCCTCCGAAGGAGAAACTTTCACCGCTGAACCAGGTAATTTTCCATCTCCTTCTATAGAAACTCCATTCTCATCTTCTCATCTTCCTAGCAGACCTTTTTCTGAAGTTTCCCGCGTCCTGAATTTCGGAAGTGTTCTGGCTGAGTTTCCCCCCCCTAGTCTGGGATTGGAGGGAGAAATCCTTGTCACTTCCCTCTCCCCTAAGGCCGTACCGTGGCGTAGACCCAGGACCACAAAATATTTCCCTACTCCTACCTTTACCTCCCCTCCTCTTATTACTGTTGTTGCTACTGCACAGAGAGAAGCATCTGCTGACTCAAGCCCCTTGGCCTTCTCTCTGAATCCACTATTGTTTCCCCTTTCCATCTAGAAGCTCATTTCCATTATCCCCTGTTCGAGCTCCTTCTCCTCTAAGTTCTCATCCACCTAATATTCCTATGGCAGGATCAAATCCCCCCATGACCATAATGGAGGCTATAATAGCTACTAGGTATGCTCCCCTTTTGTTACCTCAACCTCTCAATGCCCTTCCAGCAGATGGCTACCTTAAGTAGCTGCTCAAGTTTACAGGTGAAGGGGACATAGCTGCAGAAGAACACCTTGAAGCCTTTCATAGTTTTACATATGATCATGTTAT
Organism: Picea sitchensis; assembly: GCA_010110895.2. NCBI lineage: Eukaryota > Viridiplantae > Streptophyta > Pinopsida > Pinales > Pinaceae > Picea > Picea sitchensis. The sequence continues at coordinate 116,436 of SNQJ01S0050936.1, forward strand.
CATGCATGTAGACATATGGATGAGGATTTTCATCCATAGCCTTGAAGGCAAGGCTAGAAAGTGGTTCAGAGCCCTGCCTCCTAGATCTATCGATGGGATTGAGGCTTTGGATAATGCCTTTTTGAGACAGTGGGGAGACAAAAAAGACTTCATGTATTACATGACAGAGTTTGGGTCTTTGAAGATAAAGGAAGGAGAATCTGTCTCTGACTTCTCCAAGAGATTCAATAAAATGTACAATAAGATCCCCACTAAGATAAAGCCCTCAGAAGCCTTTGCTAAAATCACTTATGCTAGCGCTTTTGATCCCGATTTCTGCCTCTTGTTGAGGGAAAGGAGTGCAACTACTCTGGCTCACATGTAGGATGCAGTCGTGGAAGTAGAATCTAACATATTGGTTGTTGATCGATTCAGGAATAAGGCTGATAGAGACATATCCAGGAAGAGACCTGAAGCCTCCCCATCCAATTCCTCTCCCCTTCCCCTTCAAATGGATGAGGTAACTAAAGTGCTAAAATTGCTTTTGGCTTCAAGTGTTAATTACTTTCGAATGCGGTAGCAGGTGGTAAAAATGGGGAGCACTATATACTGCCTATTGAGCTCGGCAAAACGAGGATGGTTGTGGAGCAAAAGGTTAACGGCGAAATTTAAAGTAATCTAACTAACAGCTGAAATAAAATAACAATTCGAAAATAAATAAAAACGTCAAATATGAGACAAGGGAATCATCAATGGTTTCAAGGCTTGATCCTGGTGAAACCATAGTACTGCGGCTTTCCCTATTTGTCAACTACTATGTTTGAAGATGTGAGAACCGGTCTTGAGGGTTATTTGGATGCCTACCCGAGAAATCCTACCTAGACTAAAATTTCTTTTGGCACCTCTGGTGGAAGTTCAACAACTCGAGTTGTTTAGCAAAATTTTAGATGAAATTGTTTAGTGAAGCTGGGGGTGAAAACCAACCTCATTTTGATTAAAAGTGGGAGTGGATAGGCTTATCAAGAAAGATGGGGTGTTTCAGAATCACTTGAGAGGAAACCTACTTCGAACTCCACGTTTCAAGAAGAGATTATGAGATTACATGATTGACTTTTGTGTGTGGTGAACAAGTGTATAGCTTTTAGTTGTTGCGTGTCTGCTTACGGCATGTGGACATAAACGGTCGCTACAAGAGTTTGATTTTCTAAATCAACTAGATGTCATTTAACTAGTACAATACGGGAATTTTTAAAAAGCCCTAGGAACTAGCATGGGGACATTGTGATGAAACTACTGTCTTTAACTCCCTATGTGTGGGGACAATCTAAAGAAAAGAAGGAAACTATCATAGATTGAACATGTAGGCATGCATGGGCCGATTACAAACTTTTAAACTCCTCTTAGTTTACATCTAAGAAAGAAGAATTCAAACACTATTCTAGCTTTGTTGACATGTGGGCATGTTTAGGCCCGTTCCTGAAATCGTTTGAAAAATGAAACTAAGAGGTCTCAAAAGAATTAGTTGTCCTCTCTAAAAGTTTTGAATTTTTTTTGTTAAGGGAGATGAGATGTTTTCACAATCTTTTGTTGCGATTCTCAGGAGTCCTTTGAGAAGAAAACATACTAAGATTATTTACTGCGACTTTAATTCCAGTATTGATTTTAGAATGTGATTTGATGACTCCCGCCCAAATTATGAATCAAAATAAAATCCGCATTGTGAGAAAAGCAAAATATCAAGGGAAGAAAAACAGTTTTAATCCTCTAAAAGATTGCCTATGTTTGGCCATCCTTTATAGAAGTCCCAAGGGAGATCCCAAAGTAGTGCATTTTTGAAAACGCTTGTAATCCTTCGTGAAAAAAACGACTCCCATCGAAACATACAATGAAAAGTATACCCGGTCAAATTTGTAAACATGAATAGGGAGTCTTGGCGTATTGGCTGGACTAATATCTAAAAAACCAGAGTCATCGCACATGGAGCGGAGATACCGCGGAGATTTTGATAAAAAACATTGGTTCTCTCGATTCTGCTGTGAAACGGCTGGTTAACAGGTCGGCGAAAGACAGTTTGAGTCCCTGCAAGTTAAAACGAAAAAAGGAAAGTAGATTGAACCCCAGTAGAAAGAGTTTAATGCCTTAACTTCCCCAGTGGAATAGCCAGTCTATTCATTACAACTCGAGATCTGTCTTGGGTGAGAAAAATGAGACACTAATGCCTGGAGCTCAACAAAGGCAGAACATATTGAGCTATGGAGACAAAAAGGGTTAACAACAAATTTAAATACAATCTAACTAACAGATGAGAGCAAATAACAGTTCGAAAATAAACAAAAAACGTCAGATATGGGACAAGGGAGTCATCAATGGTTCAAGGCTTGATCTATTAACGAAAACCACCTTTTGCGCTGAAGAAGGGATAATGGTTCCTCTTCCTCCCAGCGGAAGGTCGCTTCAAATCCTCAACGGAATGCCTTCCTTACAAAATGAAAAGAACAGAAATGAGTGGTGAGAGAACTCTGGGTTACACAGCTGATGGACTGGTTGTCAGAGGCTAGGCTCTGATTCATCTGAACAGCGTAACTCTGCTGGTTCTCTGCCCCAAAACAATGAAGATCTTCGTCTGGCTATGCTTTTCCGGTGGTCACGTAACCAACTTTTGGTGTAAACACGGACCTGTTTATTGTTCACTTAAGCCATCAATTCGTCGAATTTACAGAGCCGACCCTGATCCTGAAGGTCAAATCATCTTGGGGGCCGGTCCGGTATTGGCGATCGAGAATACCGACTTATGCCAAGCAATTAATGCGCCGTGATGCCTGCAAATGCGCGGCTTTTGTGTGTTGACAGGCGCGCGTCGGGGCGCATATGCGTAGGGCTGTTTTTGTCCCGTGCATGTGCACGCGCACCAAACTGCTGTAAAGTGCCCTTCAATTTTGGTTACTTTAGTATAGTTTTGACCCTTCTGGAATGCTGTGAACTTAATTCAGTGCCATGAATGACTTCATTACTGTTTTGATGATGTGGAGTTCTTGTCGCCATTCAATTTTTGGTTACTTTGTATAGTTTTTGACCCTTCTGGAATGCTGTGAACTTAATTCAGTGCCATGAATGACTTCATTGCTGTTTTGATGATGTGGAGTTCTTGTCGCCATGTGCAGACGAAATTTCAGTGATAACAGCTAGAATGGAAAGGTGGGAGTTAGAAGGGAAGCCCATGTATAGAAATCCCCAAAATACTGATAACAGAGGCTTCATGAGGCCTAGCAACAATGTGCCATGGGATTTTCCAAGGGAACAAAGGAGAAAAGACAGAGATGATCAGAGGATTCAAACCGCTCTCCAAAATAACCTAGTTGCTCATGAGGAAGGAGAGGAGATAGAGGAGCTTGACCCTGAAATTCACTGTATAGAAGACACTTCCCCTTTTCCCCATTTGACTCAATTTGCATATGAAGAATCCCTTATGAACATTCAAATCAATGAGTTGGGTAAAGGGGAAAAGGCCAACAACACTCCTAACAGATACCATCTCAGGTCAAAGAAGAAAGAAGGGAATTTTGATAGCCATGATCATCCCCTCATAGAAGAAAGGCCTGCTAAACCTGCAACAATCACTAATAAAGAAAAGAAAACTCAGAATACTTCGCCATCAACCAAAGAACCTATCTCTGAGGTAAGGGAAGCTCCTAAGACTTTTTCCTCCTTTAGTTTTGAGCATGAAATTCAAAAGATTAAAATTCCCGTACCCCTCTCAGAACTAGTTAAAAATGAAGATTTCAAAAGATCCCTCTCCAAACTGCTACAATCTGAGTCCCCCTGTAACACCATGTTTCCCCCAATCTATAAAAATAACTATACTGGCCAAGTATTGTGGCAAACGCAGAAATGTGAATGTGTGATGTGAATGGACCTTGTGAAAAAGGTCGATGAATGTGAATGATATTATAATATATATATATATATTGCAGGACTGCTAAGAGGGGGATGTGCTGAAAAAGATACCACGATGGCTGAAGAAAGGCGGTGGAAGGAACCTGGAATGGTGGCGTTAACTTCCACTGAGACCAATACCGTATTTGGACTTCACTGGCCCAGAGAACGAAGAGTGGCTCGTTGTCCTGAATTAAATGACTCGCCAGGATTGGTAGGTAAAGGGCTCCTCATGAGTAATGAGGGATGGGGGCTGAACCACCCATCCATAGAGTCCTCATACCTGACCACCATGAGGAAGGTCATGCCACACACAACCTTGCCGAAAGGAGAGAAAGGTAGGAGGAGTATGCAATCACGGGAAGATGCGAGGGGAAGAGGAGAACTCTGGAAAAATACAGAGTGAGTGATAGTAGAGACGAAGGAGACTAAACTTCGTTCTCGGTCACTGGAAAATATAGACGCAGTCTCACAGCATCATGGTCTCATCTCGGGGGTGGCTAGTGGTAAATTCATTGGGAGTCACTGAGCCGATGGTTGGGTGGATTGAGCACCCCTCCCAGCAGTTGCAATCACATTTGGTGTTATTTCGGATAAGTGTTTTACATCTTGCATCTTGAAATGTATATCCTGGCATTTATGATCATCTTACATCTGGAAACTTATATGCTGACATGTATGCTCATAGTCTATGTAGTTTATGAATGGTTTGAGTATAAGACTATCTGTGTGGTGTTTTGATTAGAAATGGTGGTTGCATGCTTTTATTGAAAAGACCATGTATGACTTATGTTTATAGATAGATTTGTA
>SNQJ01S0050936.1:124876-151646 GCA_010110895.2 Picea sitchensis
GGGTACCCGCGGGCTGTAGTGGGCCTGCTAGAGGGTACCCGCGGGCTGTAGTGGGCCTGCCAGTGGATGCTTTTTAAAAATGGAGTTTTTAGAAGAGTTGTTCAACATGGCTTTGGCAATGAAGGGCAATGAGTTGGCCTGATTCCAGGTAAGCATGTGTGGTGCAATTTAGGGTTATAACAACTGGAGAGACCGTCTAGGGGCGTTTCTGAGGTGTCTGAACCCACAGGAAGCCCAGAAAGTTATGTTTGATTTCCATAGCAGCCTTTGTGGAGGGAATCATTTATGGAAGACCACAACTCACAAAATTCTTAGGGTTGGGTACTACTGGACCACCTTATTCACTTATGTCTGCAGAGAATTCATAACTTGCATCAAATGCCAAAGGTTCTCAGGAAAGAAGCAGCTCAAATATCTTACGCTAAATCCTATAGTAGCTTCAACACCCTTTCAACAGTGGGGGTTGGACTTCATTGGAGAAATTCATCCTCCTTCAAGTGGCCAACACAGATGGATCCTGAACACAACAGACTATTTCACCAAGTGGATAGAAGCTGCCCCCACCAGGAGTGCTTCACACAAGGTAATTATCAGCTTCCTGGAGGATATCATAGCCAAATTTGGCTGTCCCAAAATTGTCACTGATAATGATGCTTCTTTCAATTCTTTGCCTCTGGTTAAGTTCTATGAGTAGTTCAAGATTTCACTAATTCACTCCACTTTCTATTATCCTCAAGGAAATGGACTAGCAGAATCTTCCAATAAAAGTCTAATCAAACTCATTAAAAGATTATTGGAAGACAATAAGAGGGATTGGGATTCAAAGATCAAATTCACTCTATGGGCCGATCGAGTGGCAACAAAGAAGTCCCTGGGCACCTCACCTTTTCAACTTGTTTATGGGATGGAGGTTATGTTTCCCACTCAACTCACTTTACCTATAGTGAAATTCTTTCAAGATCATGAAGGAGAGCCATACCATATCGTCAGAAGAATTCATCAAGTGGTGGAAGTGCAACAGATCAGGGAGCAGGTAATGGGCATAGCTCATAGTCATTAGCAGAAGATCAAGCAGGCCTTTGATAGGAAGGTCAGGAAGGAGGAATTCGATTTGGGAGATTTGGTGCTTAAGTGGGATGCACCCAGGAAGGATAGGGGCAAACATAGAAAGTTTGATGCCCTATGGATCGGGCCCTTCAAAATATCTGAAGTATTCTTAAATAACACGTACAAGTTGCAGGATTTGGAGGGTGAAGAAGTTTTTAACAACCCAGTAAATGGGAATTTCCTGAAGATTTTTTTTTTTTTAGCCTTAGACGACTCCTCTATTTTTGTAAATATTGTTTTTATGTTTATTTTCGGCTTAATAAATAACTCCATAGCCCAAAGACAAGGCACTGAAACTGCAAGGAGTTCTTAGAGCATCACAGGGATGACTCTATCACCCATGGAGCCTAATGTTGGCACCAATTCTTGCAAGGGGGGTGTTTCTCTCCGATTTTGGGCCCTTGGTGTAAAAAGTGAAGAGATGGGTTTTAAAAACCCATCAAATGCGTTTTATTCAAAGGTCGCATTCGTGAGCGTCAAGCGCAACACATGGAAGAAGTCCATTTCGGGCTTAAAATCAAGCGAGCGGGCATTTTTGTTTTCAACGGTGAGGATCCATCGATGGAGCAGATCAACAGTCATCGGGTAAGCCAGAGCCACGGGGTTGCACAAGGTTTAGCGCATGGGCTCATCACTTAGGGCCAAAGTCACAAAATGATCATGGTTGTTCGATCCAGTCGGGACACGTGGCGCCTGATTAAATCCGATCGCCATCTCGGCTATCGCAACTTTTAAATACAAGGGTCGACTCCCCTCCATCCACGATACGTGAGATGCTAAGGCGCCTTTGGGTGTGGGCCCACGGTCATAACACAAGGTCATATGGAAAGGTGGTTGGAGGGAGAGGAGTGAGAACTCAGAGGAGAAGGATAATCCCCGAAAGGATCGTGATCGTTAGTCTTGAAGGACGCATGGCGCATGATTGAGTCTGGTCGTTATTTCTCCTATCGTGACTTTGAGAGACAGGGGTCGACTCCCTTCCATCGCCGAAATCATGAGATGTGAAGGCGCCTTTGGGTGTGGGCCCACGGTCCTGAAACCTGGTCACAAGGTAGCAGAGATAAAGTGGGGGTCGGTTGAGTTTAAACGCTCATTGAACGACGAGTGATCGCGACCGTTGATCAAGGGAGGATCTTAGTCATCCAACCAAGGGATGTGTGGCACACAATTGAGTCTGGTCGCTATCTTTCCTATTGTGACTTTGAAATACAAGGGTCGACTCCCTCCCATCCACGATGTGCGAGATGCGAAGGTGCCTTTGGGTGCGGGCCCACAGTCATAGCACAAGGTCGTATGGAGTAGGGACAAAGAAAATGAGGGGATCAAAGGCAATGTGTTCAAGGGAAAATGGATCATGTCCGTTGATTTTGAAGCTATATCCAACCGCCGATATGGAGGGTCGTTTCGCAGCTTTAGCCACCAAGGATCCTGGACACTAGAATGGTGGAATCTCCCGAAAGGAGAAGTGTTGAAGTGCCTCTGGAGCGAGGCGCCAGGTCATGGCCATGGGTTACATTAAGGGAAGAGCCGAAATAAAAAGGAGGCTAGCCTCTGAGCCCTGGGAAGAAAGCGCGTGGTCGTCCCTTGTTCTTGAAGTCTTGGCCACCCGCCGTGGAGGAAGGCAATTAATGAAGATTGAGAAGGTTGCTGAAACCTCAGCTCAAGCCGTGAATGTAAGGTATGAAGGTTCTGGCAGGCAGTCTACCCAAGATCGTCCTGTGTGCAGGTTTTCCTAAAAGAGCCATGTTGATCTGATGTCCTCGACTGATTAGAGGAGCCTGCACATGCTAAGTTGGAATTTAATGTCTCAGCTACCCTCCTACTGTCAAGGGGGCGAATTTCTCTAAGTATATATACTCAGTTTTTGTATTTTTGTAAGGATGGATGGTAGAGTAGAGCTCTCGAATGTAATGTTTTAATGAAGCACTGGTTTTCCTAGCTATGTATCTATATATGAAATTTCTTTGTTTAATGTAAAGCAACTCTCTTTTTCATCTTGTTTCGATCTCACACTGAAAGGGTTCATGATTGAGTGATTCACATGAATCATCGTGACTGTGTTATGATAAAGGATTCATTATAATGTTGTTATTTTCTTTTAGTGTTTTTGATTTTGAATATAAGAAGTTCTTGTGTTCATTTTTTTCCTCTACAGGTTGTTGGAAGTTCGATGCCTACAACAACCCTTCGCATTTCCTCACAGAAGTCTTCCTCCTACTCACCCTTATTACAACTTACTGTCTGAAGTTGAACCAAGACCTCATCTGCTTGTGCATGCCTGGCCTAGTTTCTGAGTTAGAATGATATTGTTCCGAGTTTACTTTCATTCATCACCCTCTATCAACAAATAGTGACATAAACTGATGGGCCTCAGGCTTACTCCTGCTGCAATCCAGGAGTGACTTCTGACGCCAACAGTAACCTTCTATCATTATATCAAATCACTCATTTAGGTTAAAGTAAAACTGTAGAGTTTTCACCTCACCAATTTGTAATCAAGGATCTAAAATATCTTAAGTATGTTCTTGCAACTATAATTGCTGATGATATTACCAGGTTGTACAAGTTTGACAACTTTGGGTCATCATCTTTTTCATCATTTTGTTTTTGCTCATAGCGATGACTTGAGCAAACTTTGGCATGAGCGGTTTGGTCATCTAAACTATCGCTCATTGCAACAACTATGTAATCAATAGATGCTGACTGGTCTTCCTCCTGTTTCATGTAGAGATGGTGTTTGTGCTGGTTGTGTTCTTAGCAAACATCATCGGGACAATTTTGATAAATGTGCCTCTTGGCATGCCTCGGGCCCTTTGCAACTTGTTCATGGTGATTTGTGTGGTCCACTTTCTTCTCCTTCTTTTTATGGGTGCAAGTATTTCTTAACTTTCATTGATGATTTTTCCAGACACACTTGGGTTTACTTCAGATGAGAAAAGGAAAGCATTGCAGCCTAAAAGTGAGAAGTGTATATTTATTGGTTATTCTGAAGATGTCAAAGGTTATAGACTTCTTCAACCACATTGTAATGAAATTATTATTAGAAGAGATGTTAAATTTGATGAAAATATATTGGCCTACGATCCTAATTCAACGATTGTGCCTTCTTCAACCTGCGATCCATCTTTGGTGTTTTTTCCTTCTTCTGTTCCTATTCTGGTTTCTTCTTCAAATGATGACAGTGAGGATGAAAATCCACCTCCGCCTACTCACCTTCCTCTAGATGAGTCCTTTGAACCTGAACCAGCACCAGTTCCACTGCTTCGTAGATGGGTCTATTCAACACGAGAAGCAACTGGTGGTATTGTCGGTGATCCTTCAGGTCAACCTCAAACACATTCACAGTTCCAGTGAGCCTCTTCTCTTTTGGCTCAAGTTTCAGAGACTCGTGATCCAAAGACATTTGCAAAAGCTTCAGGTCATCCAGATTGGGATAAAACAATGAATGAAGGGTATCGTTCTTTAATGGCAAATGATACTTGGGATATTGTACCTCTTCCAAAAGGAAGAAAACTTGTCATATGTAAATGGGTGTACATAAATAAGTATGTATCTGATGGAAGTGTTGAAAGACATAAGGCTCGGTTAGTTGCCAAAGGATTTTCCCATGTTAAAGGAATTGACTATAATGAAACCTTTGCCCCTGTATCCAAAATGAATTCCATTTGCCTTGTTCTTGCCCTTGTTGCCTCACATAAATGGGAGGTCCATCAGATAGATGTTAAATCCACCTTCTTGCATGGAGATTTGCAAGAAGAAATCTACATGGAACAACCTCCTGGCTATGTCCAGAATAACTCTAGCTTTGTTTTTTTCCTTAAGAAATCTCTTTATGGTCTTAAGCAAGCTCCTCGATCTTTGTATACCAAAATGGACAACTTTCTTATTGACACCATATTCTCTAGATGCCATTCTGATCATAATGTCTATACCAAGAAAGTAGGAAGCCATATCATAATCCTTGTCTTTTATGTTGATGACCTTATCCTTACTGGTAGTGACTCAAAAATTTTAAACCATGTGAAAACCAGCCTTAAGAAGAAATTTAAAATGACAGACTTAGGCTTTTTGCACTATGTTATCACCATTTAAATTTTCATGGTGAAATTGAGATTTTCGGGTTATTGAGGTGCTAAACCGATTTAGAAGTCAGATAAATTTGGGGAAATGAAAAAAATGGCAAAATATATTAAATTTGGTGGAGGTGTTAGGCCAATCGGGCTCGAAAGGTCATAGATCACCATCCACCGAGATCAACGGTTCGGAGATATTTTGGGGTTGGAAACAAGTCGGAGGTTAAAATGTCTAAGTGGGACCAAAATTCCAACCGTTGTTTCCCGTAAATATACGTGGCATCCTCAGACACATTTTTTGGGGAAAAGCAGGTGAACTCAAAACCACTCCATCACACCCCAAAATCATGTGTTAAGTGTCATTAAATGTGTCAAATCCAATGGTCACATGTGAAAAGGAAATTTGACGGCCAGTCTAATCATCTCAAGACACTTGTTTAGGTATCATTTGTCTGTGCAATGCCAAGTAAGAACCACCAAATAACCGATTTAAGACTCATCATTGGAAATAGATGGACGAACGTGAGAGTTTGTTATCCCTTTAAGGACTTTCTTCAGTAGCACATGATTAATACTCAATGGTGACTGTTACTCAAAACATAGGTGAAATTACTCTATTTTGGGTAATTGACGATTTTTTCTAGAGCGGGATAACTGCAAATCGAATCACTCGTCCAATTCATGTACAGTTGAGGGAAATAGGCTCGTGTTCCTTGGAAAACCAAAGGGGGGTGAGGAGAAAGGTCCAACAATTTTCAGCAAACCAGGAAATTCAAATAATATGATAGGGCTATCAAGTAAAAAGAGAGAAAGGCATGCTGCGCAAATCCTGACAACAAAGTTTCGTGCAAAATATGCAGATGAATGAGGATCAGGCGAAGATATTAGGTTTAATCCTATTATGAAATATTTGTTCATTAATGGATATGAAGATGAACACTACATGCAAGCTGGTGAGAGAAAAACTAAAAAGCAACAAAAGGAAGAAGTTAAAGATGGAATAATTAAAGGTACTGAAGAAGACCAACCTAGTTGGCTTAACACGTTAAAGGAAGAGATTGAAAAGCTAAAATGAAAAATTCATGATAGGCTAAATCGATTTCATTTCAGGGAATCTTGTGACTTTGTAGATAGGTGGCACTCACGGTAAAGATCTCAAATATTTCATTTTTTTGTTTGTAACGTTCCCTAGAAAGTAGGAGTTCGGTTTGGGTACGTTACTCCCTCAGTAACCGATACATATTTTTGAAATCTTGGAGAAGATGATTTGTTTTTTGGTATCATATGTAATTTATCTATATATACTGTTAAAAATATAAATGAAGGGTTTGACTGGCTGGAGAGGGGTCTGCCCCTGTAGCAGGAAAACTTTGTGATTTCTTATGGATTTTAATATAAGAAGAGAAGGTTTTCTTAGATAGTCGAGATTCATGATGGTGTTGATGTTCAATATGTTTTCTTGTATTTCATATTCATGAATGTATTTTTCTACTAGCGATAATCTTTAAGCAAAAGAAAGAATTCATCTTTTTGGTGCCCCTTCTTATATTGATTATACTCGTTATATGTTTATTGGTTTCTAGTCCAGAATTCACCCATTATCGGTGCTCTGTTTTTAGTAGCCATCCTTTATGCTCTTTATTCTAGAGCTATGCCAAGAGATTCGTCATTTGTTAGATGCCTCTTGTCATAGTGGTCTTTCCTCTTTCTCCACTACCATCTCATATTTCTTATTTGGCTGAACATAATGTCTATTTTTCCTCTGTTCCCTCAAGAATACATAGCTTGCAAATTTTCATATGATTTCAGAAGTTGACCCCATTGCCCAATGGCCCTGTTCTCTTGTTGGTCCTACCAACCCATTTAAAATTTGTCATATTGTAGAATCTAACCTATGTGTGTCCATTTCCAATTTTTTTTTGAGTATTTTCAGTATTTACACGTTTGAGAGAGCCACTCTGGTTGGAAGGGTCAAAATCCAACCTAAAGTTGGTTGAAACAATTACTTGTGTCATTTTTTTATCAGCCAAACAAATTTATAGAGTGCTAACATTTTGGCGTAGTTGTCGGGGAGCGAAGGTGAAATCTTCCCTGGGAGAAATGAAAAAGTTCAGATCTAAGTACTGATGGTGAAAAGTATTCAGACACAGAAAGGTTGTACATCATTCACATGACAACTCCATTTTCAAGAATATAGAATTCAAAATTTTCATGGTGACTCCACTAACCAAAGATGTGTTGATGATTGGAGCTATGTGAGACATTCTACAGCTTACAAACATGTGAGGTGTGGATCATTGCAGCTAAGTGAGTCTTTCTCTCAGCTTACAAACCTAAGAGAAAGCCCCAAAAATGGTACGTGGTTCATTCCCGAGATAGAGCTAGCAACGTAGAGATGACCTCCTCCATTCAGAGAGTTGAGAAGAACTCCATATGATTATCCAATGGGAAAGGTGATTTGTTGAGTTAGACATGCTTGTGGCTGAGCACAAGGTGAACGTGTGAAATCCCAAAGTGTTGGGTGCATCATCATGTGAACAGAAATGAAGATGATGTATTAGCCTCCTCTGAGAAACATAGTTGAAGAGAAGACTCTATATGATTCTCCTGTGTGTGGTAGTGAGAAAGAAGATCTGTAGAATGGATGTTCCTGTGGACAAACACGGGTGAATGTGTGAAGATCATGTTCCTCTATGTAATGCAATGAACCAGAGATACGACTGTTGATATTATGGTAGCTGCGAGAGGTATTTACCTCCACGTGTAAACCTGACAAGAACAGAATATTCCAGAAAGAAAGAAGAAACCCTAATGGGTTGGCTAATAACCCTAGAAGACAAGTCAGATCAAGAGGATAACTTTTATTAGGTTATTAGCCTCCAAGAGAAGAAGTCGGCTAGAAGAAATATTATATACTAAAGAATTAGTACCCAGAATGAGAAGTCAGCCCTAGAAGTCTGCTAGATTTAGTATAAATATAGGAGGCCAGTCTTCATTCTAGCCAGTATTCTCAGAAATGCAGAGCACACTTGTGCACATTGCAGTTGGCTAATTTTGTGTGCAAATCTGGAGGACAACTGCCGTTGCAGCTGCTGCAGCTAGCAGATTTCGTTTTGGCTTGGACTATGTCTTGGTTATGGTTTGGACTATCTGATCATCTCTTGTTTGGTTCGCTATCCTTGGAGAAAGGTGAACTACCCTTTGTTTGGATATCTAGCCTAGAATTTGCTTCCATAATGATTCTCTGTCAAGTTTAAGGTGCTCAGAGGGTGGCTTCAACCTATGATTGGGTGAAAATAGTGATATTGTCTATGTAAAAATGAGCACAATCCATCAAATTCTAATAGGTTATGGGCCCACACCTCATTCATTCAGTCTAACCACTGGAAGGGAGCATAGCCATAAGGATATTAAGCTCGTTGAAGAACTGCCTCTAGGGTTTCTAGCAGGAGCAGTCACCAAAGTACTGTAGCTAGGGTTACTAGCAGGTGTAGTTGCAGAAAACCTAACCCTCTCATTGAGGCACCTTAAGTGAAGGGATTGACCTAATTTCTATATAGACCAGTGCATCCTAGCCTAGTGCATCTTCTAGTACTCTCAGCAAGCCAAGACGTCAAGTTTGAGTTTTTTGTCAAATCTAGGGTTGACCAAGTCAAAGAAGCCATGACTTACTCTATGAAGTCAGAAAACAAGTTAGATGGAGCTTGTAACTTTAGAGCATGGAAGACAAGGATTGACCTCATCCTTGCCGAGAATAAAGTGTTGGATATCGTTAAAGGAAAGATCGTGGAACCAAAATTTGAAGAAGGCAAAGAGAAGGAACCGCAAAACGTTGTCGTTATGGAGAATTTCAAAGACAGTGACATCAACACCATGAGTATCATAGTGGAATCTATAAAATACCACTTGATACCCTACATCTCCCATCTTGACTCATCGAAGAAGATGTACGATGCCCTAACAAACCTCTTCTCAGTCAAAAAAATTGGACAAGTAATGAGTCTAAAGAATGAGCTCCGTGACATGAAGATGAATGATGATGACAACATAAAATCATACCTTGTGAGAATATCTCATTTAAGAGATCAACTACAAGCTATTGAAGAGATCATTTCAGAGAAGGAATTGGTAAACATAGTACTCAATTGTATTCCCAAGACGTGGGATGCATTTGCTGCAAGCATGAACACAAGGAAGGAGTATCCTACATTTGAAGAACTTTGGACTTGCTGTGCTTAGAAGAATCAAGGATAAGTGCAAAAGAGAAACCCCAAAAGAAGTACGATGATCAAGATTTCACATCAAGGTTCAAGGATTTCAGGAACAAAAATAAGTTTGGCTCCAGGAATAAAACAAATCAAGAGATATATATGTCAATGATACAATGCTTCAATTGTCAAAAGTATGGTCACTACAAGAATCATTGTCCCGAGTTAATGAAAAGGAAGGAAAAACACAAAGAATTAGTTTCCAAAGGAAGGGAACCCTCAAAGAAATCCAAGCAGGATAAAGAAGACTTCTTCCTCTAAAGAAAAGGTAACAATATTCTTCATAGTTCTTGTACACATCTTGTTTGCATAGTCTCTATACATATCTTAGAAGATAATGTGTTCCAAGAAGAACTATACCTATGGAAGAACAACAAGATAAGGATTTCTATGATTATGACTATAAGTCAGAGAATACACATGAAAAGAATGAAGTACATCAAACAAATCATGTGGAAGTTATTACATAAGTAACAACTGCAAGATAAGCCAAAATCAACAATCAAGAAGAAATTGGAGAAAGACTTATGACACTTTATAGAAGGAAATAAGGATGCAGACGGAAGTGTGGATTATGTTAGATGGAGGGAGCCGATTATATAAAAGAAAAACATGCACTCATACATGAAGCAAGGTTTAGGAGGGAGATAATCCTATGAAGATGACGAAGTATATATCCATGGTAGAAGCCATAAAAAGTAGTACGTGTTTAGTTTGACTTCAGAAGAAGCTCTCTTCGAAAAGAAGTCTTAAAATATCTATGGTTTTCCATCCACATCCATGATCCTACGATAAAAGGAAGAATATGGAATCTTCAGAGCATGGAATCTATAGAAAAATCCATGGACCCAAGATATAAAAAGAAGCATGAGGAAGAACATGAATATTCCAAGAAAGAAAGATAAGCCAGAACAACCAGTCATTGTATCAAGAATCACAAGATTACTAGCCTAATATGAACTCATTGAAATAAATAAAGTATGGGTACTGAAAGTTTTGATGAAGAACAGTGTATGAAAGATTTATGAATGTAAGCATTACGAGATCCAGAACTATAATTTCTCCCAAATGGAGAGAGAAGACTATGATGATTTTTTTCTCCAAGTAAACTAGACATACCTCTACATGAGCCAGTATATCGTTCACAATATCCATGGGTTGGAGTTTACATGTAGAGAAACCTCAAGGATTTGAGGTATACTAGAAAGAGAACCTTGTATGCTAATGGAAGAAGAAAACTTGGTGAAGAACCTCCAATGCACAACAAAAGTGTGGTGAAGACTTTCTATATAAGAGATATCGTATTAGAATGGTTACTCAGAAGCTCAGAATGATGGATTGCTAATCCATGAAAAAATCTCATGTTGGAAAAAGAAGTACCACTTGGATATGTTCAAGTATGACCCTTGCCATGATGTTATGAGCTAGCAAGAAACCAAGAGGAATCCAACAATGATATACTTTATTGATCAGAGCTATATGAAGTCTTCAGAGAAGACCAGTGTTCCAGAAAGACCAAAGTACATTTAAGATCAAGCATTACATTCTCCAGAAAAGAGAAAGTGGTTCTCAAATATATATCTCCACAGATGAGTAGATAAGCAGACATTTTGGTAAAGCCTCTATCCAAGATGAAAGAGTTTGTGTACTCAAGTTTGAGCTCGTGGAGACAACTTCCTTATTGAAAAAGGAAGAGATGACTCCCAGGTTGGGAGGGAGCGCTGATGTGTTATTGATTTATGGATAGTCATTTTTTAGTTCAAAAAATGGTCCAGGATGAGCTGTTCCTTTCCAGTTCGGAAAGTGGTTTGATATTTCTGACGGATAGGCATTTTCCAGTTCGGAAAATGGTCCAGATCGAACAGTCATTTTCGTAATGAAAATGGTTTGCTGGATTGTTGAGATACCATAGACAATCATTTCCCATTATGGTTAACATGGGGAATGGTCTAGGATAGTCTCTCTTCTTGATGGTTAATCAAGAAGACTGGTTTTCCTCCCTGGACAGTCATTCTTTCGAGGATCATAGTTGTGAGAAGATTCAAAGAATGGTCCATTTTGGAGGTTGGTGCAGGACAATCATTTCCTTTGGAAATGGTCCAAACAGTCATTCCTTAGGGAAGATTCATTCTCTCCAGGTTGCACTTTGTTTAGTGCTGGAGGAATGGCCCAGGGTGGGGAATGGTCTAGGTTCATCAATCAGGGACATACATTCCTTAAGGAAGACTCATTCTCTCCAGGTTGCACTTTGTTTAGTGTTGGAGGAATGGCCTAGGGTGGGGAATGGTCCAGGCTCTGAAATCAGGACAATTATTTTTCCTTGCTTGAGAAGAATAGTCCAGATATATCATCATTGATGTTTGACCTTCTGAGGGCAGTTTCTCTTCTAGATCTCACAGATGTGAGTGGAAGAATGGCCCAAATGATTCATTTTATATAATAACAATGTTTTATGTGCAGGTTGATATCAGATGATTGTTATGGAGACTGTATGTCTTTGGACAGTAGATGAATGCTATTGTGGTGGATGTGCTCCACTGATTATGATTATATGTCATTGATCAAGTATCTGTGTGCTACTTGGTGTGGTAGTGTACCACTGGATGATAGTTGTGTACTACTATGGATAGACACAATTGTGTTATATTGAATGACTTTGTTCCGATTGCCTTGAAGACTATCAGTAGTGTTGGAAAATGTTTAATCATCTAGATGGATGATCAATGGAAAGAGAATTCCTAGACAAAAAATGGTCCAGGACATTTATTCTTCTAGGACATATGTCTAGATTAGAAGAATGGTTCTTGTTTCACTCTGTGGAGTGAGTGACTTATCCGGCATCATGTCTGATTACTCAAATGGAGTATGGTTTCGAGAGATGATGCAGCTGATGACACTGATAGTGATGATGGTGCTCATGATATAGTTATGAGATAGTCTATACGACCATGTTGATTCTACCAGGTGAATGGTATGTTTTGTTCTTAAGACCATTACCTTCAATACCTCCCTAGCTAGGAGGGAGTGTTGATATTATGGTAGTTGTTGGAGGTATTTACCTCCACGTGTAAACCTGACGAGAATAGAATATTTTGGAAAGAAAGAATAAACCCTAATGAGTTGGCTCATAACCCTAGAAGACAAGTCGGCTCAAGAGGACAACTTGTATTAGGTTTTTAGCCTCCAAGAGAAGAAGTCAGATAGACAAAATATTATGTACTAAAGAATTAGTACCTAGAATGAGAAGTCAACCCTGGCAGTTTGCTAGATTTAGTATAAATACAGGAGGTCAGTCTTCACTCTGGCCAGTATTCTCAGAACTGCAGAGCACACTTGTGCACACTGTAGTTGGGCAGTTTTGTGTGAAAATATGGAGGAGATATTCTGTTGCAACTGCTGCAGCTAGAATATTTCATTTTGGCTTGGACTGTCTCTTGGTTATGGTTTGGACTATCTGATTAGCTCTTGTTTGGTGTGCTATCCTAGGAGAAAGGTGCACTACCCTTTGTTTGGCTATCTAGACTAGGATTTGCTTCCAGAATGATTCTTTTTCAAGGTTAAAGTGCTCGGAGGGTGGCTTTGGCCTATGGTTGGGTGACAATAGTGATATTGTCTATAGAAAAATGAGCACAATCCATCAAATTCTAACAATGACATCCCTATGGATCTGCCCCTAGTGGATGTATCAAATCCTTTCCTATATATATTTTTCAAGAGTCAGACATGCCTGTAACCCTAATTGTTATGTAAATGGTACAGGTCGGCCCTACTTTAATGTGATTAATAATAAAGGAAAAAGATAATTAATCTGGATAATAATAATAATAATAATAATAATTACAATTATAATAATTACAATTATAATAATTACAATAATTATAAAGAGACTTAGAGAGGCCAGCCCTGTTGAGCCAATAGACACTTCATTTGATAGGAAAGTCTAATATAAGTAAGGGAAGATTCCCCATTGTGGAATCATATCTTTCTTGTGAGTTTTGAAATTTCAGAAAGTACACTTCTTTGGAAAAAGGTGCACACCTCTCTTGGGTGCTAGATTTCTAGGGTTTGAAGCACCCTCTTGTGTGATAAGGCCTTTCTTGGTGGTGAAGGTCTTTCTCTTGAATAATATAGCAAAGGATTTGGATGGGTTTTCTTCCCTTGTTGAGAAGGGTTTCCCAAGATACATTTTGTGTTCTTGTGCATGGTGTTTCTTCTTGTGATCTTGGTTGCTGCAACATTTATGGTTATGTTTAAATGATAAAATGGAATAAACTTCATGATTAACTATCATACAGAAAAATAAACAAGACTCAGTAGCCTGAAGATTTTATTGGCAAATCCACTCAAGCTTCAAATGCGATTCAGAGACTCCAGTGGAATATGAGATCCCTTGATAAAGGTATGAAAGGACATCATGGGAGAAAACAAGTACCTAAAGTTGAGTTTTTTCCAACACAATATTTTTTGTTATTAATTAACTTTGTTCCTTTCTTGAACATGCTAAGCAAGTTTTTATTTAACTACTGCATTCAAATGAGGATCATGAGAATCCTACAATTGTATTTCCTCCTCTTAAAGTTGTACATATATCTCCTCAGTTTATCACTAATTTTGATCAATAGCTTCCATCTGAGCCATGTGAGGACCAAAGCCAAGTTGATGAGCCTCATAAAACCAAGTCCGATGTCTCACCTCTTGTACTTGATCCAACACCCTCCAAGATTCATCATAGATACAGTCTTTTAAAATTATCCCACATCCTTCATGATTTTCCTCCAAAGCACTATAAGTACCTACCTGTGTTTGATGGAGAATATGATACCATCATAGGTGAAAAACAAATCCAATATTTTGATCATTTTATAGATTTCTTTGAGATTAACCATGATGATGTTTGTGTGAGGCCTTTCTCTCAATCCTTGAAACAAAACACCAAAGACTGGTTCAAACATTTGCAGCCAGAGACAATTAGCTCATGGGAGGAATTGAAGAATGCCTTTTTGGAATTTTGGGGAAAGAAGAAATATTTGGATCTAGAACTTACAGTGTTCTATGCCTTAAGAAGGAAGAGAAATTAAACTATTTCTATATTCAATAGATTTTTTCCAATATTTATTACAATTTGCCTAAATAAATTCAACCCACTAAAGCTACTACCATGCTCCATTATACAACAACTCTTCATCCAAAATTTTCCTTTCTCCTGATGGAAAGAAGACCTAAATCGTTACAAAAATTGTTTAATAACACTCAATGTATTCAAAACAATATCCAAGCATGTGAACAGATTCGAAATGAGGGGTTGGATGCTCAAGATCATGAAAGTGAATATGAACAGAAAGCAGTTGTTTGGGATCTTGAGCATAGAGTTGATAATATCATAGGTCCTTTTGAAGTATTTAATGTTGAGGATTTTACAAAAGATTTTATTCCACTTATGGAGAAATGAGGTGATAATTTAACTTATGATCCATCCCATGATAAGCAGGGAGCTGATTGTTTTATGTATTCATTTGTAGACAGTCAAGAAGATGGGTTTACAAATCAATCTGTTGAAGAGTAGGTTGATGTTCCAAGTTTGTTCTTGTTAGATGACATTGCAGACGTTGTTGATTTTCCTATATATGATGAATATAATGATGATTGTGATCTTGACTTCCTAGAACAACCATCTGCATGTCCTCTATTAGAAAATGTTCATTTTCAATAGTATATTGAGAGCAATTGGCCTACATATCACAATATTGAATCAACTAAAGGAATTTCTCTACCTTTGTTCTTTTATTCATTTAAAATGTTGAAAAAGAATTCTAAGACCATGACTGAAGCAAAGGGAGGTGTGATGATGCCAAACCATGATGATTCATTGGAAAAAATTGACAAGGAATTGCATCAATTGGTCGAAAATGAAGTTGAAGATGAGTGTGTTCAACAATCCAAAGAAAGTGGAAAATGTGCATATGACAGTAATAAAGAAAATGAAGAATATTTTGAATTAGGTGGAAGAACCTTGCCATTGTGCTTTGCTTCTTTCAAATTGATGAAACAAAATGTTAATAATATTTTAGAATAGAAACCCTCCAGGCATGATGTTGAATATGAAGAAAGCATTGTACTTGCAAATGAAAACTATCTTCCATTATGTTTTTCTTCCTTTGAATGGTTAAAATCAAATCATGAGAAAATAGAGAAAGTTGATCCAATAATTGTTGTCAAAATTCATTTTCCTTCTCTTGAACTTGATGAAGATATTCAACAAGATCCCCAAGAAAACAAGGTGTTTCGAAGTTGTATTTCTTCCCCTATGAATGATGTGGTTGTTAGAATTCCAATGGGTTTATACATGGATGAGGGCGTTGAAAATGCTTCTATGGAAATTTCAAGTGGTGAGAAAACAAATGACATAGAATATCAGGGAAGCAAAAAAATAGTGTATGTCATGGTTCAATCAAAAATACTGAAAGATAACAAGGAAGCAATTGTTTTATCTAATTCCTTTGAAGATTATGGTTCTAAAAAAGTTCTCAGAACTGAAGAAGTAGAGAAAGAACAACAAACACTTGTGAAGGAGGCATGTCCTTTTGTTTTGGTTCATCAAAAATAAATGTTTTCTCATGTGTTTCATGACCCTGTGGCATGCTATATGGAGATTTTTAACAATGAGAATTTACATCTTATGATGGGTTGTAAGATTAGGGACGAAGATGATGGTCAATCAATGTCATCATTAAATATGGATTGCTTGCTATCAGGGGGTTTATTCTAGTCATCACTATCTTGTAGTTCAGAATATTGTTATTCCCAGTAGTGTCAACTGATATTTCAACTTCTTGGTAAAAATCAACTAGTTAAACCACATGAAAACAAGAATGTGGTGGAAGGAGCGCAACATGATTATTGTTTTATGCATGTTTTAGGAGATCCATTTGCAATTTTGTTGGAGGAAGTAAACAATCCCAATGTTTTTAATCCTTTGAGATTTGAATTCATAGATAGATTCTTAAATGAATTATTAGTAAACAGGTTTTGGACCAAGCATGTGTAAAGAAACCAGACAATAGATAAAATTCTTGCATGGTTGCATTGGAATTATGATTTCATTTGATTGGAAGATCATTTCAACAGTTAGGGTAGGTAGGTGTGAATACGCTTGATGATCAAGCATTTTCAAGTTTAGGTCTCCAAATAAAGTGTTCAGTTAGATGTTAGCAGTATATACAACATTCAATCTCCAAGTAAGAGCAGTGTGCAGACTTTGGTTTTCAACAGACATTGGTGACAGGTCAAGGCAGAGTACACACTTGTTTTGGGAGAAGATCAATAGATAAGGCACAAGGTCTACGTGTTATTTTCTACCTCACTGGGAGGATAACATCCCCAGTTGAAGCCCATGTTATCACCATTTAAATTTTCAGGGTGAAATTGAGATTTCAGGGTTAGCGAGGTGCTAAACCAATTTTGAAGTCAGATAAATTTGGGGAAATGCCAGAAATGGAAAAAGAGATTAAATTTGGTGGAGGTGTTAGGCCAATCAGGATCGAAAGGTCATAGATCACCATTTTCCAAGATCAACGGTTGGGAGATATTTTGGGGTTGGAAACAACGTGGAGGTTAAAATGTCTAAGAGGGCCCGAAATTCCAACCGTGGTTTCTCGTAAAGATACATGGCATCCTCAGACGCATTTCAAGGGGAAAAGAGGGTGAACTCAAAACCACTCCATAACACCCCGAAATCATGTTTTAAGTGTCATTAAATGTGTCAAATTCAATGGTCACATGTGGAAAGGAAATTTGATGTCTAGTCTAATCATCTCGAGACACTTGTTTAGGTACCATTTGTCTGTGCAATGACAAGTAAGCGCCGCCAAATAACTGATTTAAGACTCATCATTGGAAATCGATGGTCGAACATGAGAGGTCGTTATCCCTGTAAGGAATTTCATTAGTAGCCCATGATTAATACTCGATGGTGACTGTTACTCAAAACACAGGTAAAATTACTCTATTTTGGGTAATTGACGGTTTATTCCAGAGCGGGATAAATGCAAATCGAATCACTCATCCAATTTGTGTATAGTTGAGGGAAATAGGCTCATGTTCCCTGGAAAATGAAATAGGGTTGAGGAGAAAGGTCCAACGATTTTCAAAAAACCCGGTAATTCAAACAATATGATAGGGATATCAAGTAAAAAGAGAGAAAGGCATGTTGCGCAACTCCTGACAACAAAGTTTCATGCAAAATATGCGAATGAACCAGGATCATGTGAAGAGATCAGGTTGAATCCTATTATGAAATATTTGATCATTAATGGATATGTATAAGGACACTACACGCAAGATGGCAAGAGAAAAAGGAAAAAGTGATGAAAGGAAGAAGTTAAAGCTGGAACAGTTAAAGGTATTGAAGAAGACCAACCTAGTTGGCTTGACATGTTAAAGGAAGAGATTGAAAAGATAAAATGAAAAATTCATGACAGGATAAATCGAGTTCATTTCATAGAATCTTGTGATTTTGTAGACATGTGGCATCAGGGTGAAGATCTCAAATATTTCAGTTTTTTGTTTGTAACGTTCCCTATAAAGTAGAAGTTTAGTTTTGGTACGTTACTTCCTCTGTAACTGATACCTATTTTTGAAATCTTGGAGAAGATGATCCGTTTTTGGGTCTCATATGTAATTTATCTATATATATTGTTAAAACAATAATGAAGGGTTCGACTGGCTGGAGAGGGGTCTGCCCCTGTAACAGGAAAACTTTGTGATTTCTTATGGATTTTAATATAAACAGAGAAGGTTTTCTTAGATAGTCGAGATTCATGATGGTGTTGATGTTCAATATGTTTTCTTGTATTTCATATTCATGAATGTGTTTTTCGGCTAGCGATAATCTTTAAGAAAAGGAAGGAATTCATATTGTTGGTGCTCCTTCTTATATTGATTATACTCGTTATATGTTTATCAGTTTTCTGGTTCAAAATTCACCCATTATCGGTGCTCTATTTTCAGTAGACAACCTTTATGTTCTTTCTTCTAGAGATATTCCAAGAGATTCGTCCTTTGTTAGATGCCTCTTGTCATAGTGGTATTTCCTCTTTTTCCATTTCCATCTCATATTGCTTATTTGGATGAACACAATGCCTATTTTGCCTCTGTTCCCTTAGGAATACATAGCTTGCAAATTTTCATATGATTTTAGAAGTTGACCCCATTTCCCAATGGCCCTATTCTCTTGTTGGTCCTACCAACCCCTTTAAAACTTGTCCTATTGCAGAATTTGACCTCTGTGTGTCCATTGCCAAATCGTTTGAGTATTTTTAGTATTTACATGTTTGAGAGAGCCCTCTCTGGTTGGAAGGGTCAAAATCCAACCTAAAGTTGGTTGAAACAGTTACCTATGTCATTTGTTTATCAACCAAACAAATTTACAGAGTGTTAACACACTATTTCCTTGGCCTCCAAGTTTTGCAACCCAATGAAGGATTTTTTCTTTCCTAGTCTAAGTATGCTTGGAACCTTCTTCGTCGCTTTCACATGGATGATTGTAAACCAATCCCTTCTCCCTTCCAGTATGGAGTCAAGCTTACTACCACATGTACTTCTCTCGAAGTTGATGCCACCCCATACTGTCAGTTAGTTGGTATCTTATTATACTTCACTCATACCCGTACTGATCTTTCCTTTTTTTTGGTCTTTTTTCCTAGTATATGCAAACACCTCATGAAATCCATTAGAAAGAAGCTAAAAGGATACTTCACTATATCCGTGGTACATTTCAGTTCGATATACATTACAGTTCAGGGGGCGATCCTTTATTGGTTGGTTTCACTGATTTAGATTGGGTTGACGACCCTGATGATCAGAAGTCTACTGCAGATTACGTTTTTAGCCTTGGTTCAAGACTTGTCACTTGGGCTTGTAAGGAATAATAGGATATTGCACTTTCTTCAGCAGAAGCAGAGTACCGAGCAACGATAAATGCAAGTCAGGAATCCTCGTGGCTTCGACAGGTCCTTTCAGAGTTTGGATATGAGAAGTATCATCCGACCAACCTTTGGTGCGACAATCAGAGTGCCATCAAGCTTGCAAAAGACCCAGTTCAACATCAGTGCAACAAGCACATCGAGATACAAATGCACTTTGTTATCACCCTATAAGTTATAGGATCAACTGGTGACTGGGATATTTTCTGTCTTTAGTGTTTTTTTTGTTGACAAATGATTTTTCATTCTGCAAATAATTTGAAAAAAGAAAAGAAAAAGAAAAGAAAGAAAAGGAAAAAGAAAAAGAAAAGAAAAGAAAAATAAAGAAAAGAAAAAAGAAAAAGAAAAGAAAAGAGGGCATAAAAGAATTGAAATAAAAGCCCCATGCAATAATAGTAACTTGGTCCATACCTTTCAAGCATGGCCAAGTTCTTTTTAAATTGATATTGACAGGATTAGTGAATGCGTTTGGCTAAATAGTTTAATCTTAGCCAAAGTATCTAGGTTAGATTAGTGAATAAATCTGGCCAGACTGTCTAATATTGGTCAGATAGCCCTAGGGTAGAGTAAATTCTTAACCCAACAGTCTAATCTGGGTTAATTGTCGTAGGAAGCTAGGTTAGAAGATAGGCTAGTTGCTTTATTGCTTATCTTCAATAAGAACCAGTTTGATGATCAATGTGGCACCATGATTTGGATACCTAAAATGTTGTTCGACTAACCCCTTGGTGGTG
Organism: Picea sitchensis; assembly: GCA_010110895.2. Classification (NCBI taxonomy): domain Eukaryota; kingdom Viridiplantae; phylum Streptophyta; class Pinopsida; order Pinales; family Pinaceae; genus Picea; species Picea sitchensis. The sequence goes on from SNQJ01S0050936.1 coordinate 145,039, forward strand.
CAGACATGAAAGTCTTGAAGAAAACCTGTGAAAAAGCACTTATCCTAAGTTTTCTAGGCGCATGTATGTTTCCACACCCTCAATTATGCTTCAATCATGTATCAATGGTTCAGATGATCGCGCTCAGATCTACGGTGGACAGGTCTTTTCGGACCCCCCCGACTGTTCTATCTTTAATGGAGGGGGGGTAGGGGGGGCACATTCGGAATCCCTGATAAGACCCGCGCGCATATGAATGGCTCAGGATCGAGCACGCATATCTATGGTCAGCATTGGATTACATACCCCCCCATCCATTCTGCCTTTAATGGAAGGGGGGGGGTCTGGAATGGGTGATAAATGACGCGCATAGATCTGTGGCCAAGAATCAAGCGCGCAGATCAACGACCCAAAATGTATTTTGGACCCCCGACTGATCTACTTTTAACTGAGGAGGGGGGTCCAGAATGAGATCTTTACTCTGGCAGGCCCCTGTCTATACGTGGCATTGATCTATCGGCCCCACATCCCATTGTCCCCTGTTGTCTGACATACCATCATCACCTCTGGACGTCACCACCCACCTTTCCCAAAATAGTCACGTCCCATAACTGTTGTCAGTCCTTCCCCCCTATTCCGCTCGTGGCAAGCCCCCTCAATATGACCTTTACCCCAATCGGTAGCCGCCATGTCACTCATCCGTATCCCTCAGTCACCGTCACCTGCCATCTCATGCACTAAGTGATCTGTTGGCCATTTATTACTGGATGACATATCCATTACCCAGCTGACCTGTCTCCCGCGCCCAACGGACACCCATTTACTCAAAAATACCCTTTTCTTCCTATTTTCACCATTTACTCATTCATCGCACCAGAGAGATTTACCCCATTTTCTCCTCCGTTGAAATCAGTTGCCCCCACCAACAACCACCGCGCTAACATTGTTTTTTCTTGCAGGTATTATTGCAGTAATGGTGCCAAAATCCAAACAAGCAGAAAGAGAGGAGAATCCTTTCCTCCCGCCTCCTGTCGACCTCGACAAAATCCCACTTGTCGACAAAGACCGATTAATCGCAGATACAAAGTGCGATTTTGATTTTGCGGACCTTCAATCGTGGATCAAGGAAGTATTCCTAGACCAGAGTGATGAAATCGAACTCTACGAGTCCAAATTACCCCTTTACCTCTTCCCTCAGATCCACCCTTTTCTAGAGTTCGCTCTCAAGTGCCAAGCCCACTATATTCCCGAGCAAAGAGCCATCGTCTCCTCGTCCGGAGAGATTCTTTTCCTCGTCACGCCCGAATCTATTGACCAAATGATACAAGTCCCCCGAGCCGACTCTACATCACCCTTCAACCTGGAAATTCTTACAGAATTATACCAGAAAATGACCTTCCCCCAAAGAGCTCAAATATTCGAGCTTTTCCTTCCCCCATCCGCTCAATTCCCCTCCACAAATCCTCCTTACCCTTCCTCCATGTTCTCGACTAAAGGAAACCAGATCATCTCATCCCTTTGTGCTTTTCTAGGATACTATTATGATCAGTGAGTAGATGAACCCATTCTGTTTTTTCTATCCATCTTCTCTACCGATGAAAAGCCCACCACCCAGTTTGATTTCAGCACTTTCCTAGCGGACAATATTCACAAAATTTTGTGAATTTCTCCACGGAAGGCATGTTCAGATACTCGTCCATATTGGCATACTTGTTCGTCTTCTTCCAACCGGACAAATTCATGTTTTCCATGCAGAAGATGGATGGAGATGGTATACCCCAGGCAGTGACAACATGGACCTCCTTGCTCAAGCACAACTCCACAGAGTTCAGTTTCAAGGAGTTCATTGATCAGTTCTACTACCCTGTGGTAAGTATGCTTGGCGGCAGGCCAGAGCCTCGGATAAATGATGAATTTCAAAGGATCCTGCATCTCTCGGATAACACAAAGACAGGGGATTGGTATTTGTATCAAGATTACACCGAGATCAGAGTATACGAGTGCGAGTTGGCACCGTATAAGATGCCCAAGTACTTGCCTATCAGAATTTTTGCGTTGGAATATATATGGCAGATAATAAATTCTGACAATATCCATTTTGTGTCACTGAAGAAAAAGGAACAACTTAGAATCAAGGGACAGATTGGCTCCTTCATCTGCAACAATCATGGCGTTGGGGAAGAAGCAAACAGGATGTTGAGGGAAATGAAGTTCTTCATGAGCTTCCCATGGAATTATGATCCATGTGGGATCATCTCAAAGATGAGGGTGAAGAACAAAAACATCCCATATGTTCATGAGTCCAGGCTTGAAGTTGAGAAGTTCGCAAATCAGACAGCCTGGGAGCCTAACACATTGATCGAAGTAGAGCAACAGGATTCCCCAGCCACTGTATCTCAAACGACCACGTCACAAGTCCCGAAAGAGAAAAGGCCTAGGCAAGAGTTATCTCCACCTATCACAGAGGTGTTTTCAGAAGAGTTCCAGCTGCATACCAAGAGGCCTAAGACTATTTCAGTTCCTGGCCCGATCGGAGAAAAAAAAGCCCCGTCTAGAACAGTGACCAAGGTTGATAGGCCACCTTTCGGCTCGAGCCTCAATAAGGTCATAACTTCAGCATTTCCAGAGAAATCCACAGACTCTCCATTGACCACCCAACCAGGCAAGGTAGGACCAAAGTTGAGTATCTTCGAAAAGTATGAGTTGATCAAGAAAAAGAACCAGACCCTGACCAGCAGTACTTGCGCCCAGTTCTAGAAGCAGACGTGGACTACACAACATAGGTTGCTATCGACATTCGCCACCGAGAAGGGACAAATTCTTATGGAATTCCTCCAGGCATAGGTACCAGATCCAAAGGTGATCACTGACTAAAATAGGGCCACCTTCAAATTCTAGACGAAGGACGTGCATCTGGCCAATCAGATAGATCTGCATAAGAAGACAGGGAAAATGGTTTTTTACACGTTGGTGCATGCTTCCACTTCTATATCCAAACTGCAAGTGTCCCTGAACAATGTTCAAACACAATTGAAGCTAGAGAAGATATTGTCCTTTGCCAAGGAAAACAGAATCAAGACATTGGAGGAACTGGTCCTCAAGATCAGTTACGATCCTGCGAACGTGAAAGCAGCTAAGGAGATGATTAATAAGAAGAATGTTGACATAGCCTCCTTGAGGAAACATTTGAAGCTCCCGCCCACAGAGGATTCATAGGCGAAGGAGATAGCAGAGAAAGAAGGAGAGAAAGACAAAATGCTCAAGCTACTCATGGAGAAGAATGCACAACTAAAGGAGATGGAGGATGAGATGGAAAAACTAGTAAAAGAGGAAGATCAACTGAAGCCAAAGGAAGTCATTCCATTGAATTCCATTCCGATCTCATGAGTAAGCACAACATCAGTGACATAAGTCCCATCCACGACTCCATTGACATCCCTGGAGAAGAAAGCCGACCTGGCTAAGTCTATGGAAAATATGAACCTGCAGGAAACAGAGATCAACAGGCTCAAAAAGGAGATTGAGAACCTTCAGGAACTCAAATCCTCCTTTCAGAACAACCTCTCCAAGGAAAAGCAGGTGACAGATCAGCTCAAACAAGAGTTACAGTAGCTCCGGAAGCAAACAGTGGCAGGAAAAAATTTGGCCGAGGTTAAGGAAAGTGTATGGAGAGACATCACTAAGTCCATGAATGAGATATGGCCCATGATACAGATCATGTTCGAGCAGAATGATTTGGTACAAAGAAGCAAGCAGGCCATTGAGAATATCATATCGGAACTGGGAGAGATGCTAACACAGGCGAACGAGATCATCAAGTTTCTGAATCCTAAGACCAGGGAAGGACTGGAAGAGCTGAAAATCGAAGACAGAACAGAAACCATCCTTGAGGTCAAAAGAGTTTTGACCAAGAGAGGATTAATTATTCAGCTGGAAGAAAAGGTTCAGGCCATGGACCTAGGGGTACAAAGATTCTTCAGTAAGATTGAGGCTCTCCAGAAGAAAGGTCTTCCTAGTCTGAAGGTAATCAATGATAAATTGATGACACTCCCATACTACAAGAAGATATTGGCCGATGTGGATAAGGACAGTTCAAATTTTGCAGGAATTCAAGGGAGCATCACTGGAAAGGCATTCCTAGATGCCCTTCAGTGGGACATCATTATCCAACACGAGATTCGATATATCTTCCTCACCAAGCGTACCTTCACAAAGTACACAGAAATGGACGAAGTGTATCGAAGGCTACTCAAAGTCAACGTGCCCAGTCATCTTCGATGGGAGGAACTCTGTGACCTGATCGAGTAGCAGATGAACTGTCCCAGTCCAGTCATTTGTCCAGTCATTTGTCCAGTTAGATGAGGTCGTGCAAAGGCTTCATCAACAACCCACCCAACAATCAGCGTGCAGTTACACCACATCATCAAGCAGTTCCTAGATTTATGCAATTTGTTAAGTTAGTTAGGCTAAAAATATTTTTAGCATATCTTGATCATTAATGACAGGATTATTTGTAATTTGAGTTATAAATACTTCATCTTTCGAAGTATTGGGGGTTGTTGATCTTCACACCCTTAAGCTATCAGACTGTAATATTTTTGAAGAGATCTTCCATTAATAAAAAGGAGACACTTTTAAAGGATTCTTGCGTGTATTCACTGGTGATGTTTTTCTCTCTAAGTTGAATGTTATTCCCTCTTTGTTATCATATTGTTCTCTAAATCTAATCTTTAGAAGTAACGAAAGTTGCAGGATTTATCTTGTATACCCTCTTTCTGACTCCAAAGATTTTAGTGTTTTGATCTTCTGGTGTTTTCAATAAATAAATTCTTAAGTTCTTCTTTGTTGAAATTATCTTTCTCATCTTTTCTGCTATTCATCATTTATGCTACTGAAGAATCCAGTGATTGTATTATCTCACCCTGTGAAAGTTTCCCTTTGCGTTCCTGGTTTGGATTTCATATTTTATTTAAGACACAGACCCCATAGCCCAATGGATGTGTAGACTGTCTCAACCAACTTGACAAATACTATAATGACAAAAACTGACCTATCTATTTACCTAGCCTAATATTTAAAATTTGAAACATAGCTAAATCATATAGAGAGATCCCACTCTAAAGTTGGAAGGGCTAGATCCCAGCTTCAAAATCGGTTGGATAAAGTTACCTTAGTAGATTTCTTCTGTTGTCAACCTCTAGAAAATTTACCAAGTGCTAACATAGTGGCGACTCCACTGGGGAAGAACATATAAAATTTATAACTTCACGTTTTCTTTCCCTAAAAGAAAGTCTGTTCCTGAAAGATTGCAAATTTGAGAAGAAAGTAATGTTTAGAGGTTGATTAAATTTGTACATATTATTTTCGGACTCATAAAACTAAAAAATATATATATATATAAATCAAAAAGAAATCTGGCTCCCAAGAAAGTTTATACTCGATCTCATCTAGACCGAGAACCTGCGATAGTGATAGATAACCCGTAACAGTTGCTCAGGAAAAAGACCGTAGTTGAAGGCTCAGTGAGTCATATTCCTTTGCATAAGTCCCTTTCCTTTTTAGGGGAACCCGTTACCTTTCAAAACCCTGACTTTGACACCTTTTCCCAACAAAGCCTGGTTAGAACATAGTCCGATAGTTTTGTGACTGGAATCATTTTTTACCCAACCGTTTTGCAACCCCGAACCCCTGAAGTTCTGTCTTCCACTACTAAACTGCAAACCACTCCCTCAATGCTATCCAGTCCCTCCTCCTCCTCATCTTCAGTCACTACCTCACCGATCCTACAGTCGGTTATCCCACCTCCTCCACCCATCATGGCGGCTAGATATTCTCCCTTGGTGTTGGCTGCCCCTCTTCATGCCATGCCCCAAGAATATCAAACGAGACTTCCATAGTTCGATGCAATAGGACCTTTGAGTTCACAACAACACGTTGATAAAATGAATGATTATTTTGATCTGCATGAAGTAGATGAGGCTGATGTTCAAATGAGACTGTTTGCGCAAAGTTTGACAGGTGACGTTAAAAAATGGTACAAAGGTTTACATGCTACCTCCATCCTTGACCTTACCACATTCCAAAGGAGTATTCTAGACAGATGGGAGGTAAATAAAAACCCTCTCCAAATATTGTCAGAATACAAAAATATTAGAAGAAATCAAGGTGAGACAGTACAAGATTACTGCACTCGTTTCAATAACTTGTACAACACAATCCCAACTAAAATCAAACCTCCACAGGGTTTGGCATTGATAAAATTCCCTGATGGTTTTGACGGTGACATGTCATACCAATTAAGGGAAAGAAATTCTACCACCCTAGAAGATATGCAGAAAAGTGCAATAAGTGTGGAAGCCAATTTGTTGGCAAAAAGGGCACGTCAGAGGTCAGAGAGGAGAGTCACAATTAAAGAAGAACCTTCCACATCAAACTCATATTCCAAATTGGATTCTTTGGCCAGAGCAATGGAAAGAATGATGGAAAGACTTACTGTGTCAGAAAGAAATCCTCCAAGAGACAACCCACCTGCTCCTCAGGTTCGAAATCCTAACTTCAGGAGAAACCCTCCTCAAATCAGACAGAGAGATCCTAGGGATCAAAGATAGCAGAGATGTAAGGTAGCTAGA
>SNQJ01S0050936.1:164760-184312 GCA_010110895.2 Picea sitchensis
CCAATCATCTCCAGACAGTGCCAGCTCGAAGACTCCACTGGAGGAAGAACCTGAAGCATGACCAAGCAGCCTAGAAAGACCAGGTATTCAAGCTCAAATTGCATTCAATACATATTTGGTTTTATCTGCAATCATGTCTTGTCTTTTTCTAAGCCTGATCAAAATTATATTGATGAAGAGTACTTTGACCATCAGTCAATTGATGAGTCTCAAGAGACCAAACCCCAAATTGTAGATTATGTACATGCTCATACCCTTGTGCACATCCCGGATGCACCTGTAGAAGCCCTAGTGAGACATAAGCCTCCTGCTTTGTCTCCTGTGCTTGCAAAAGTCCCAGACCGATACAAGCCTCTAGATTTTCCTCCTATTCTCCATGACCTCCCTGTCAATTACATTAATAATTTGCCTAGGTTTGATGGAGAAAATGGGAAGATCCCTGTTGAAAAGCATATTCAAAACCTTGAGGATTTCCTTGACCTTTATGAGGTTGAAGATGATGATGTCTGTATTAGGATGTTTGCCCTGCCCTTGGGAGGTAAAGTTAAAGATTGGTTTAGGAACCTTCCAGCTGCTAGCATCAGAAATCTTAATCAATTCATACAAGTTTTCTTGGATAGGTGGGTGATCAGGGGAAATGTTTTCCTTATCCTAGAAGAGTATGAACACTTGAAAAGAAATCCAGGGGAGACAATACCTCAGTTTTCAGCCAGATTCAATAAAGTATATCATGCCATACCTGCTGATATAAGGCCACCCCCAGGGTCAGCTCATTTTCATTACCCAGATGCCTTTGACCCTGAGATGACATTTCAGTTAAGAGAAAGGAATACTGCAAGCCTTGAAGAAATGCAGAGCATTGCAATTGATGTAGAGACCAACTTGCTGATCAAGAGGTCACAGTTGAAGGATAAAGAAATGGAGCAGCTGAAGTCATCAGAAGATAAACTGGAGATTTTGGCCAGTGCCATGGAAAAGATGATGCAGAAGATTAACATAAAAGAGGAGCTAGTTGTCCAAAGACATCATGGTCCCTTGATTTCAGAGAAAGAAAGTGTCACAGTTCCCAAACATGTTGCTGCACACCCTTGGTACCATGGTCTGAATAATGATTCGTTCATGTATTCAATTCACGGCACAGTCAAAGATGAAGCTCCATCTTGACTTGTAGAGGAACAACAGGCTGACATGATATGCATGTTCAATGGCATTTCATCCGTGGGTGATTTACCCAAGTGTGACCAATATGATGATGATCATGAAGCTGAAATAGAGGTTGTTTGTTCAGAGAAACCAACAACATGTCATTGGCAGGAAGAAGATGATTTACTATTCAGGTATGACAATCAGCCCTTGCACAACGATCATGATAGCGATGGGGAAGAGACAGAAAATCTCAGAGTAAGTGAAGCTACTTTGCCCTTATGTTGTTCATCTTTTCAATTTCGGAAAGGAAACTCTAGGTCAGTTGTAAATAGTGAAGATAGAAATTTCTCTGATCAATCAGTTGAAGATGCCCTTAAAGATATGGAGGTTGTTCTAAACCCAGTATCGAAGCCCTTGACATACATTGATTTTCAAATTCTTGAGGAAAGCTTAGAGCCTAAGACAGATTATGAGTTAATCCAAAAGAACTCTGTACCATTGTGCTTTAAATCATTTCAAGTTTTGAAGGAGACTCTTAGACAAGTGGTGAAGGATAAGTACATAAAGGGTCATGAAATTTCATTTGAGTCAATGCAGCAGTCTTGTCAGTCTTTTCATGATCCAATAGCTGATATGTTAGAGGGCCTGTGTGGTCAAAATCATTCTTCATTCACCAGTCATGAGACAAAACGCTGTTATGATATCGACATGGTCAGGCAATCAGATTCTTTTTCTTTTGCAGCAAAGGCATCATTCCAGAAACCATCAGAGAATCCACAGTCATATGAGGAAGTGTTGAAAGACACAGAAGGCATAGGTGAAAAATCGAGTTTTAATGCAGAGTTGTTTGAAGTTGAAAATCAAAAGATAGGCCAAACCTATATCGATCCTGTAAATACATATATGGAGAAATTTTTTAATACTGGATATCTTTCCATTGCCAGTGTTTTTCCTATGGTTTGGTTTTATCAAAACTTATGTAAGGGAAAGCAGGGTGGAAATTACTCTCAAGCACGAGTAATAGACTTATTTTTGAGTTTCATCACAGACAGTGAAAGAACAGAGCCATTAAATCAACTGTTGGATTGGCTCCATTGGCATTTTCCCATTACCTAGATGAACAATGATTGCAGTAGGGTAGGTAGGAAAAAATGAATAAGCTCAGCACTCTGAGCATCTCTTTTTCAGCAGCGTTCATTTGATTTCATTTCAGTTGCAAGATCAAAACAAGTATAGGTTGCAGAGTAAGGTTTTGGATACAGCCTAATGGATAAAAGCACCGGTCTGCATGATTCACAGGTCTGTGGTTCTTGACACCTCCTGAAAGAAGCTGCCATCCTTAGGTGGAGCCTATGTTTGGGTCCTATAATTATAGGCGAATCGATTCTTCGACTGTGGATTTAGCGTTTTCCCTCATGATGAAGAAGTCTGGCTCATTTGATCCTGTTTCCTCCCTCCATCCATTTCGCCCGATCCTCCATCATTCTGCTACATCCTTCATACACAATGCGCCCTCTCCCCCTAGTTTTTTGCCAGTCTCCATTATCCCGCCACTTCCACCTGTCCATAAGCAAACAGACTTAGGATAAATAAGAATAGCAATAAAGTTAGGCTAGGTTAAGATTGATTAATAAACAACTAGTCTAATAATTGATTAATTATTAATTAATCAATTATTAATTAAGTTAAAAACCTAAGTTAGTAACTAGGTTAGTAGCTATGATTAGTTAAATATTAAAAAACAAAAGAAATAAAACAAATCATAAAAATTAAAAATTAAAACAAAAAACAATTTAAAAAAATAAAAAATAAAATACAATAATTAAACATTATAAAAACCAAATATAAAAACATATAAATTAAAACATGAAAAAACATAAAAAACACAAAACAAAATAAAATAAATTAAAAACAAAACAAAAAAAACATAATACATAAACAAACACGTGATCACATAACAAATGGTAATAAAACCAAAAAACAAAAAATCAAAACTTAATTAATCCTAAGTCCTACCCCCTCACTCCCCTCACGTCCCATCCCCCTTACGTCACTCCCACATACCCCACCTCACACTCCACTTCCTATCCCCCTCACGTCACCCTCACATCACCATCCACTACCACCAAAACCCACGCACATCTCCATACAAGTGCGCCCCCCATCCACAGCATATCAAAACTAATCTACGCTCGATAAACTTTCCGGAGCCCCCCTCACCTTTCGAGCTTTAACGAGGGGTGGGGGGTCCGGAATGCCCATTAAACCCCACGCTATTTCTCATACATCACATTTAATAAAAAAAAATACATGGCCCATAAATTTTCCGGAACCCCCTCACCATCCGGGATTTAACNGGGGGGGGGGGGGTCCGGAATCCCACTTTCACCAAATAAAAAAAAACATTTTTTTTAAATTTTGCCATTTTATACATGTTCAGCACGTCGTCTTCCGGAGGAGATTCTGAGCAAACGGAGACAGATTGTAAAAATCCGAGAGACATTTTTTCTTAGAATGGGATGAGGAACAAAAACTTCTTTCAGTTTTTGCAACAGAGTTACGAGCAGAGAGAGTCGAAGACATCTTCGAGGCCTATTTTTCCATATTTTCAATTTTCCGTTTCAGTCCCGATCTTGCAGGAGATTTTACGGCCATCTGGGGACGAATTCGGTGAAACCGAAGGAGGTTTTTGTCCATCGCATGCCCATATACAATAACCTCTTTCCATTTTCTCCCAGGTGTCATCATTGAAGAGAAAATTATGTCTGATCGGACCCCTATTTCGCAGAAAACCGGTCCGTCTTTCATGGCAGAAAGCTCCAAATTTTGTGGGAGTGGTGGCTATTTTTGGCCGAGGCGGTTAAACCGAATCTCGGAACTTGATGAGGAGATATATCCTATTTATTCATATGATTTTAATGTAAATGGGTTCGACCTGTGAGGTTATGGGCTGGACTATGGGCTATGCTTGGCCATAAAACTTCTTTATGTAATTTTTGAATGATCAATCAGTAATGGGCTTGTTTTTCACAGGATTCTTGTGTGGGTGTATTGGTGGTGTTTTCCTCTGTTAAAGTGTTTTCCTGTTATCTTTCATTTTGTTTTCAGTTCTTATTATCAGAATGAATGTTATAGAAGCAGAATTTATCAGCAGATACTCTGTTTCTCAGCTTGTGATAATCTTTATGTTATTCATCTAAAGAGCCCAACTTAGGAATTCTTAGCTGCTCCCTTGCTTGGATTTTTCCTCCACTTTTTCTTCCTCAAGTCAACATCATTAAAACTCAATTCGATCTAGGATGTTCACTACCTTTCCCTGTGTAAAATCTTTGTCTTGATTTGAGAAATCAACCACGTTTCTAAGTGCAGACCCCATTTGCCCAACGACCCTCCTTGCTGTTCCAAATCAATCATTTAAAAACCCCAACCCATGTTCTTCATAGCTAGCCTAATACATCTTCAAACAAAGCTATATCAGACAGAGAGATCCCTCTCTGAGTCTTGGAGGGCTAGATCCAAGACATGAAGTGGTTTTGATGTTGCCTCTGTGACTGCCTCATAGCCTTGGGCAAATTACAGAGTGCTAACACACTCCCAGACTACAAGAAGAGATTGGCCGATGTGGCTAAGGACAGTTCAAAGTTTGCAGGAATTCAAGGGAGCATCACTACCAAGGCATTCCTAGATACCCTTCAGTGAGACATCAGTATCCAACATAAGATTCGATACATCTTCCTCACCAATCCTACCTTTGCAAAGTACACAGAAATGGACGAAGTGTATCGAAGGCTACTCAAAGTCAACGTGCCCAGTCATCTTCGATGGGAGGAACTCTATGACCTGATCGAGTAGCAGATGAACTATCCCAGTCCAGTCATTTGTCCAGTCATTTTTCCAGTCAGATGAGGTCGTGCAAAGGCTTCATCAATGTCCCACCCAACAATTAGCGTGCAGTTACACCACATCATCAAGCAGTTCCTAGATTTATGCAATTTGTTAAGTTAGTTAGGCTAAAAATAGGTTTAGCACGTCCTGATCATTAATGACAGGATCGTTTGTAATTTGAGTTATAAATACTTCATATTTTGAAGTATTGGGGGTTGTTGAGCTTCACACCCTTAATCTATCAGACTGTAATATTTTTGAAGAGATCTTCCATTAATAAAAAGGAGACACTTTTACAGGATTCTTGTGTGTATTCACTGGTGATGTTTTTCTCTCTAAGTTGAATGTTATTCCCGCTTTGTTATCGTATTGTTCTCTAAATCTAATCTTTAGAAGTAACGAAAGTTGCAGGATTTATCTCGTATACCCTGTTTCTGACTCCAAAGATTTTAGTGTTTTGATCTTCTGGTGTTTTCAATAAAGAAATTCTTAACTGCTTCTTTGTTGAAATTATCTTTCTCATCTTTTCTTCTATTCATCATTTATGCTACTGAAGAATCCAATGATTATATTATCTCTCCCTGTGAAAGTTTCCCTTTGTGTTCCTGGTTTGGATTTCATATTTTATTTAAGACACAGACCCCATAGCCCAATGGATGTGTAGACTGTCTCAACCAACTCGACAAATACTATAACGACAAAAACCGACCTATTTATTTACCTAGCCTAATATTTAAAATTTGAAACATAGCTAAATCATATAGAGAGATCCCTCTCTGAAGTTGGAAGGGATAGATCCCAGCTTCAAAAGCGGTTGGATAAAGTTACCTTAGTAGATTTCTTCTGTTTTCAACCTCTAGGAAATTTACCAAGCGCTAACACACTTCATCAGAAAGCTCATTCATCATCAAGTTATTGAAGTTCTCTTTTTCCCTACAGAATATCAAGTTGCAGACATTTTCACAAAGTCTCTTATAGAAGCAAAGTTTTCCAAAATTCGATCTATGTTAGGAGTTCAAGAAGTTGTCATTAAGGGGGGATAGGCTCTAATGCCTCCTTCCTTCCTTCTCCTATTGTGTCAACATTGTAAATCCTTCAATCCTATCCCAAGTTGTTCTTAAGGGGGGATGTTAGGATATTTAGACACTTAGGAGTTAGTTAAGAACTACTTGGTCTAATGTTTCATTAAGTAAAAGTGTGTTTCTTAGTGTGTTTCTTTAGTATGCATTATTATGCATTTGTAGTTAGTAAATCCAACGGTCGCGATATGTTGCCAACATAGAGTGATCTGACGGTTCATACTCTCCTCGATCTTAACGTCCATTGATCCATGGATTAATACCCAATTGTTCCATGATCTTTATTTAAATAGCATGGAGGTTCATTTGCCGATGATCGACTGTGAGAAATTCTCTTGTGAAATTTCCCTGTAATCTTTTTCTTTTGCATTAATAAACTGCTCCAAGTGGCCACGTTGGCTAGGGCTGTGGATGTTTCCCCGTAGGGGTTTTACCACGTGAAAACATCGGTGTGTTGATATTTGATCTGGTTATGTGAATAGTTACTGAAGGTGTTCATCCTCTGTTGGAATACCTGTGTTGTCAAACACTAGCGCAAGTTAATGATTCCCTCTCATCATGCATTAATTGCAATGTAACTTTGTATATACAACAATTTATTCATTAAGAGGAATTAATCAAGGTGTATAACTCATTAAAATATGGTGTAAAAAAATGAAATATAGGAAATGAAATTAGGTTCTAGAATATATAACTTTTATTTATTGAAATTTTGAATAGCTCATAGAAATAATGTTCTTTTAAAAGTGGTGTTAATTTTCATAGTGATAGATAACAATCTTTTGCACAACTACTTTTGCGTATTTTTTAATGTTAATTATATATATATTTTAAATAAATAAAGTAATTAATGGTAAGTTTCACAAGTTGGATTTTTAATAGATGCACGTGATAGCATGAAAATACTCAAACATTCTGGGCACACCTAGAATGGATGGGTAGTGCAAATTAATTATTTCTTCTCACTATGCATTAATTTCAATGTAATTGTGTATAAACAACAATCTATTCATTAGGAGGAATTATTCAAAGTAGATACACAACTTATTAGATTATGGTGTAAAAATATGAAACATAGGAAGTCAAATTAGCTTTTAGTATATATAACCTTATTTTACAAAAAAATTGAATAACTCAAAAAATCCTATTCTTTTAAAAGTGACATGTTACTTTTCCTCTAAAATATAATGTACCTCTTTGTGTTAATTTGTCAATTTAATACTTAAATAACAAAAATTCTTTAAATAAATTTGCATCGTTGGACATAAGATCCAGTTCTTTTGCACTTTTTTTTTGCATATTTTTTAATTTTCATATTATGTGTGTGTGTGTGTGTGTGTGTCCATTGGATGTAGCTTGGGTGGTCGGGAGGAATGGTTATTATCCTCCCCACCCAGGTTCAATTCCTTGTAAGTTAAATGTGATTCCCTTAGTGGCTCTATAAGATACTCTTACTAGTCTTCGTTTCCATGAGCCATATGTAATATATAATTAAACCATATAATTTGTCTTCTAGATGGGGGACACAATAATAGGTTATAGTAGGAGCATAATAATTATGATATATTTTTTAAAAAATGAACAAAAAATAAACATGATATATATACAAAGATACAAAGATCTATTAGTGTGTGCACCATCGACAATCAATATGTGAACCATATTTAAAAACCTTGTAAAAAAAGGAGACAATAATAGGGAGTTGGGAAAATAAGTGTGCTTTTGTTTATGTAGAATGAACCACCAAGTTCATCTCTTTGAAGCTAAAATCAGAGCCACCAACTCATCCAACATATGGAAAAAGAGACAATGTGACCTATTTTTTAAAATTCATGAGAAATTCCATGCATTACTAATGCATGCATATTATGTTTACATAAAATATTAACCGAGTCTTTCACCCTTATATTTTTCTGATCACCCAAAATCTCTAGTCAACATAGATTGATTACAAAATGTCAGAATGAATCCTATGTTTAAATATGAAGTTTTTCTTTATGCCTATCACCCTAATAATGAACTAGATTTTCCTTTTCTTATCATTGTCTCGTCTAAGTCTCCTAATAGATAACTATATGGTTATTCTCTTAGTGTGCACTATGGCCAAGATGATGGGCATGTTATAGTTTAATATTCCATTTGTTTATTCTTTTATATGTTGACCTTGTTATGATTACTCCATGATTTAGATATGTTGTTGTTGATATATGGTTATCACATGTTCTATATACATTTGTGATATAGTTCTTGATTGCTACAGATTGTTGGAAATAATAAGTGAAACTTTGATATGCACATGTGTTGCAAAACATGTTGACTATCATTGTTTTGTTATGGCATGGTTGGCATAGTGATGATTATGTATGTATGTTTTCTATAACGGGAATATTTGAGAAGCAGGTTGATTATCAATTTTTAATGGCATGGTGATGATTATGTATGCATGTTGTCTATAACAGGAATATTTTGTATTGACGCATGTACAATAGTATTGGTTTGTTGATGACAGTGTGGCTTTTCATGTGGCTTGTTCATCTCTACTTGAGTTTAATTTGAGGTACCTACAAACAACGAAAAGCATTGTTAGTTGAAGTGATGTTTTCATAACTATGACACCCTAGACCTAATGAAAATCTTCATTTCTTCCTAGTCCATACTGTTACGAGGAAAATATCTCTATGGCTAGGGGTAAACCACAACAGATAGAAATGACTGCATAAATCAACTCTAATCTCAGGTATGCTATATAAACAATCATCCGAGTAGAAAAATGACCACATAGTAATAGTCATCTCTAATCATCGATGTATCATCGACATTAGGAAAAATCAAAGGATATTTGCATTGATTGTTTGTGAAGAATTTTAAGGAAGTTGTTGATATCCCATCGGTGTCGGCGAACTATGAAAGCGTAAGACACTAACATGGGCCGTAACGAACCTCCAATCACTGATTAATGATGCATTGATCGAAGTCGGTGAAATCCCAAATATTTAAATTGTCGAAGTTTTCACATTGATACATTGTCGAGCACCAATAACGGATGCATCTTCGACATCAACAAGTTTCGAGGGGGGTAATATGAGAAAAATTGTTTCAACATCTCGCCAATCACTGATCCTTGATACTTTTTGAGCATAAACAGGGTAGGACCTGTTTGATTAAAGTGCATATGCAAATCCCTGATTCTGCCTAAAATATTAAACAAATGATCCATTTTCAAATGCCACGTGTCTTTTCCGTGTAGGCATTTTGTACATCCTAGTTTCATCCCGAATCACCTTAGGTTTCCCCTTGTCTTAGTTGAAATTGCAAGTCAACATTTCCACATCAGAGATGTATGGAAATATGGATTGGCATCATAGTTTTTTCCAAGAGATATCAACAAACATTGTCTAAGAAAATCATCGACCTCCGATCCACCCGTTTAAATTAGCGGAATGATGGGACATTTTCAGCAAAAAAAAAGATAGGATTTTGTCATTTAATAGGCCAATTAATGTTTCACTTCTCATACGTTTCTACCCCATGTGCCGATCGAATAATGAGAATTTGAAATTTCCAACGAACCACAATGTATCCCTCTCTTGTGCCACCAACCTACAACTGCATTTAATCTCGAGCATAATGCGAATCCCGGTGACAGGTTTTGTAAAATCGCACTTACACCCCGAATTGAAGAAATGATGTGACAAGGTAAGTATTCTCTATGTTTAAATTGCTAAGAAAGTTTCGAACCCCAACATTATGTACACAAGTTTCTCATTTCTAGAGCAGTCGAAGAAGCGAAAATAGCATCTCAAGAGTTGCACTCAATTCTCAGAATTTCAAAACCATGTTAAGTTAGTGCGAAGAAGAGGTATGTGTTGATTTTATCATTTTGATAGTCACATTTTATTTATATATAAATATCTTCTCTTTAAGACTGTGTCTAACTCTTATGTCCCTACAGGAAAATGCCTCAAAGGAATCCAATGACTAGACGCTTGCCAAGGGCACCAAATTTGAAGGAAGAAGAGATTGGTGAAGGATCTTCTCCCAGTGCTGCGAGGCAGTTGAAATTTGCTACTAAAGCAGATTTGATTATTTGAACATCAACTAAGAAGGCATTTTCCCAGCCCCATGCATTTGGCGACACAGAGGCGAGAAATGGGTCAAAGATAATGCTCCCATAGTGGGGAGATTTATTCAGCAGGATTAACCGGGAAGATTACCTGGAATTTATTCCCCATAGTGACCTGAATGTAAGGACGCTTGACGATCAAGTTTTTTCGAACATCCGACGATCATGCCTACATATGGTAGCCTATCAAACCCTGGTCTTTCCATGTATCGAGACCTTGGGGTGGATAATCGATCATATAGCCGCAATGAAGTTCATGGTTAATGATGTGAATGGTGGATGTGTCGGTGTTTTTCTCTCGATGGAGGTCCAAAAATATTATAAGCTCAAGGACTCGAAGGAGCGGTTAAACACATTTTTCGTAGTGAAATTACATGAGTTTCATGACACCAGCCGATTGATGTCCTCCTGGTGGAAGGAAGAAAAAAATTCATAAACCAGAGCAACGATTGGTACGATACAAAAAATATGAGGGATCCATACATCTATTTGATGGCTTTGATATGCCGATTATATGGGGAGAGAGATTATGCTAAGTTTTCTAAGGTATGGATGCCCCTGGCATACACTATGGCCATCTCTAGGAGCAGCTTCAACTGGGGAGAAATCACCTCTAAACAATTTAGCACCAACATATTGTAGGCCCATAAATCTAAGGATGGAGAAGCACCAGCTTCTCACATGACGTTGTACTTGCTAGACGTAATTTGCACAAGAAATGTTTTCACAGGCATGAATCTGAGCTGACATGTCACTGAGCTACCTATACATGTCTATTTCAACATTCTGTGGGACAAAGAGTACAAAAACTCTTATGCTCTCATCTGCGACGAATTTATAGCTTAGGTCTATTTTATTATTTTCAAGAAATAATGCCCAAGACTGTCGGTAGTGGCCAAGAAAATGATCTCAAAAATAGGCCACTGGTACGTAGAGGAAACCACGACTTATATCAGGGTGTTTGGGGAAACTGATGCACCACATTTACTCCCCACTCAAATCCCAGACTCACTTGTCGTGGGAGAAATCCTTTACCAAACCATCTTGTAGTGTTATAATGCCACTTTGGTTAAGGACAATAAGAGAGTGTTCATACCCTATGGTTTCTATATGGGGTTTCACATGGTGAAGGATACTGCGTAAGCTAAACAAGAGGGTTTGAGCCAGCTAGAATAAATATTCCCCACATGCTAATTTTGCAAACATGACCCTATAGGCTTGGTACTTCAACATGCATCACAAGTCTCTTCCTATTGGCCATACGCACATGATAAGTTCAAAGACAAAATATTTACAGAATGTGCTCATGACTAAGAGGAGGTGTTGCAGAGGAAATGTAACCCAAATATGAACAAATTTAAAGCAATGAGTATGGAATAGAAGGTCGATACTATATAATAGTCAACTCAGGAATCCCTCAGAGTCAGAGATGAAAGCAGAGCAATAGAAGTGACAAAGGTGTAGAGAAGAGGAATGATGTTACTAGAAGAAGCTCAAAGAGTCATAGAAAGGATGAAAGATGACCACATGTTTGACCCTTTGATAGAACCCTTAAGAGTCACCCCGACTGAAACAACAAATTTCGAAGGAGAGAAAATTGAATAAAAAACAATTCTTCTAGAGGGAACTTCCGATCTAGAAAATTCCAGAGTTCAGTCACCATAATCTAGATCATCGATAAATTGGCCCTTGGGAGGTTAATTAGAACTCATGATCTTGATCATAATGTTTGGGGTACATCTGACCACGCGCTAGGGTTTTCTACTATAATTTGAACCTTCCACTATAGCCATATCTTCCATGCCATGACCATGGAGGCCAGGGGAGGGGTGGCCATTGCCCCCTCCTACAGCTCTGTTATAGGAAAGGAGCATGACTCCTCTCACTTCAAGCACCCAACATTTGAAATCTCGGAGGGCATGCAAGAACTAATCTGGGAGGAAAAATGTCAAAGGAAAAACTGACGGATATTGATCTGGAAACCAGTTAGCCAAAAATAAAACGCACCTGGGAACCTAGCAAATCCATTCCACAAATGGCAACAGCTCCAAAGTACACCATCAACTCTCCAAGAATCGAAGATCAGAAACAATACATGAGAGATTTTTCCCTCATAGGAAAATTACTGGGTTTATGGCCTTCTGAAAAAGACCTGGTCAAATGGATACAACACTAGTGGAAACCAAAAGGACATTACGATCTCCAACTAGGATCAAAAGGCTTCTTCACAATCATTCTGCATAACCTGGAGGATAGAAACCAAATCTTCGAGGGAGGTTCATACTTCTACAACTCGGCAGGCCTATTCCTTAGATTTTGGATAGAAAGATTTAGCCTAGAGAAGGAAGACTTCACCCATGCCCCTTTGGCTAAGGTTGTACTCGCTCCCACAAAAATTTTGGTTGGAGGAGATTCTCGCAGGCATAGGGAACACCATTGGCAGCTACATCAAAGCCTCAGAAGCAACCAAGCAAAGAAGGTACATTGCCTATTCTCGCATCTGTGTCTATTTAAACATCTCTAAACCACTTCCTAGATCCATTATACTATATTATCAGGATGAGGAATGGTCACAAACCCTAGACTATGAGCACATTCCCTTTCATTGTCGCAAATTCCATGAGCATGGACATCTTTTTTGTGATTTCCCTATAAATAACCCACCCAAGCCAACCCAAGAAAACTCTGACAAGAATAAGGAAGGATTCACTCAAGTCACAGGCCGCAAAAAACATCAAGCCAAGAGGACACCCCCCCAGCCCCCCCTGGACCCCCCACCAAGAACTCCTTTGAATCCCTACAATCCACATCGAATACCCTCTCCCCTTCCACTAACCCTCTGAAAACTCTTGCAACCAGTCAAACCTCTGTTATTCCTGATCCCCCAACCCACCCTCCCTCTCAACATGCAACCCTGACGCCCAGTCTTCCAAATATGCTTGGCCTAGAAATAAAAGATCCGGATATGGATTTAGAGGATCATGAATTGGCAGGTATTGACATGGACCACCTAGAGCAAGCATATCACCAACATAAACTATACACCATTCTGCAAGACCAGCTTCGCAAGGTACACAAGTTATTTATCAATACCTTGGCAGGAGGCTCAACAAGAGCCAATACAAAACTGGGAATACAAAAAGATACATCAAAGGAACAATGCAGGCCCGCAAAAGAAGAGAAGAAGAGAGGCAGAAAAACAAAACACCAACTCATTCAAGACGTAGGCAACTTATTGGTAAACTCAGGCCAAATTCACATGATCTCAGAGATCTTCCTTCCCCTCCAACCCCCATCATCCTCATGAAGATACTATCCTGGAGCATAAGGGGCCTCAACGCAAAAAGAAAACAAGTTTTGCTTAAATACAGAATCAAGAAGGATCAACCAGACATTCTCATCCTACAGGAAACAAAATGTCCAGGCACAGAGGAAAATACAACCATTCAACGATGCTGGAAGCAAGCTCAACATGTGGTAGTTGATGCCAATGGGGAAATTGGAGGTCTTGCGGTACTCTGGAACCCAACCGTAATACTGCTTGATAACATTTTTACCTCCAAACGGACCATTACTGCATCCTTTCGCCTCATCGGCTCGAACAAACAAAGATACATTACAAATGTATATGGCCCTCCCAGACCAGGGGAGAAGGGAGCCTTCCTAAAACATCTGTAGTGGATCACAGAGCACCTAGGCACTCAACGATGGATCCTTGGGGGAGATTTCAATATGATTATAGGGCTAGAGGAGAAAAAGGGAGGCCACCGTTCTCGGGGTAACCACAACATAAATTTCAATGACACTATAAGTCGATTAAAACTTATAGATTTTGAAACAGAGAATGGGATGTTCACTTGGTCAAATAGGCACTCAAGAGTACAAAACGTCTCCTGTAGAATGGATTGCTTCTTAGTATCAAATGCTATTATGTTGGATGACTTAACATGGAATGCCACAATTATAGATACCCCAGGATCTGATCATTGGCCAATTTTACTAACCCTCAACATCACTAGAACTCCAGGAAGAAAATCGTTTAGATTTGAGAAATTTTGGTTGAAGCACCCAGATTTCCAAACAAACATAAAGGCATGGTGGGAGGAAGTGGCCATATATACAGGGACCCCAATGTATCGACTCCAACGAAGGCTATAAAATATCAAGCAGCACCTAAAAACCTGGAACAAGTCCACGTTTGGCGACATATTCCAAGCACAGGAAAAGCTCAACCAACAAATGAAAATGCTACAACAACATGTAAGATCACAGAGTATGACAGAAGACATCAAAACATAGGAAACACTCCTAATTAACCAAATAGCAGAAAGAGGAGTGCAAGAAGAAATACTCTGGCATCAAAAATCTCGTATCCAATGGCTGAAAGAAGGGGAAAAAAATACTAAATTCTTCCATAGATCTATGATCCAAAGGCACCAAACTAATCGCATCACACATCTAGTCTCGGCACAAGGCGAGGAAATTCAAAAACATGAAGATATGAAAAGGAATTGCTCACATACTATCAAACTCTTCTCGCGGAGCCCTCAATAGATCGCTCTCCGGCCATAGAGTCCATCCTCAAGAACATCCCCAAGGAGGTCACTAAAGAGAAAAACGAAGCCCTCATGAGATCCATAACTCAAGAGGAAGTCGATAAATCTCTCTAGGATACCCAACTAGGAAAAGTTCCCGAGCCAGATGGTTTCACCTCAGACTTCTTTGATTACTGTTGGCCCATCATCTGGGAAGAGGTTTGGGAAATCATTGAGGACTCTAGAAAATCCAGAAAAGTCCTCCAAGCCCTCAACGTAACTTTCCTCACCCTCATACCCAAGGAAAACAACTCAACAAGCCCTTCACAATTCCGTCCCATTGCCCTCTGTAATGTCATTTACAAACTCCTCACTAAGATTATTGCCACCTGCCTTAAGCCCATTCTTCTCTTCCTGATCTCTCTGGAAAAATCTGAATATGTCGAAGGAAGACAAATTATGGATAGCGTGATCCTAGCTCATGAAGTAATCCATTCACTTCATGCAACAAAAATTCCAAGTATGCTCCTAAAACTTGATCTTTCTAAAGCTTTTGACAAAGTAAGTTGGAGCTACTTAAGAGCTTCCCTCCTAGCCTTTGGCTTTGATCCAGCCTGGGTTTCCTGGATAGTTAGTCTCACTTACTTAGCCTTGTTCTCCATTCTTATTAATGGAGTCCCCTCAAAACCCTTCTCTACTTCAAGTGGAATAAGACAAGGAGACCCACTCTCGCCATTTCTCTTTATCCTGCTGGCTGAAGGACTAAGATGCACCATCAATGCAACCATTAGGGACCACTCTCTCTCTGGCCTCACACCCCATGGCATATCTTTGCCCATTTCTCACAACAAGTTCATGGATGACATACTTCTAATGGTTCAATCCACAACCAATGAATCCCTCTGCTTAAGATCCATTATAGATCTCTTCTGCAAAGCTTCGGGAATGGAGGTGAATCTACGCAAATCCCAAGCGTTCTTCATCAATACTCCTCTGGAAATCCAATGTCACCTCACACAACTCTTAGTATTTACCCACAACACCATCCCCTCTATGTACCTCGGAATCCCCCTCATCGACAACCCTCTCAAAAATTCTTCCTGGGACTCCCTACTTTCCAACTTCAAAAAAAGACTCTCTATGGACTTTCCATTCCCTCAATTTGCCTGGTCGCCTCATCCTACTCAAATACATATTGCAATCTCTCCCAGTTTACGTCTTCTTAGCCTTGGCAGCCCCTTCTTTCATTCTTAACACTCTGAGAATGCTTCAAAGAAGATTTCTTTGGCAGGGTAATAAAGAGGGATACAAAATGTCCTTGGTAAGCTGGTAGAAAGTCTATACTCCAAAGAAGGATAGAGAATTTGGCCTTTGAGACCCAAGTATCCTCAACAAAGTCCTAAGTGCCAAAAGCTGGTGGAGCTAGCTAAAGCAACCAAAATACTTGTGAGCGAAACTATGGAGAAAGAAATACACCCCCAATTGGCCTGAAACAGAGCTCATCAGGTGGATAGGGCAGAGCCCAGGGTTGCTAGTATGGAATGTTGCCAGAAAAAATAGAGAACTCATCATAGAACACTCTTTTTGGGAACTGCAGAATGGATCCTCAACCAACTTTTGGAGCGACTCATGGAAGCAACTCCCACCCTTAGACAATGATCTGAGTCTCAACAACCTTATCCCCCTTACAAATGTAGCTGGAATTCACAAAGTGGTAGAATTTTGGAATCCTTTTGATCTAGGGGAAATTTGGTGCACCTGGAAAACATCTCACAAACACCTGCACATTCCCCAACAACTTAATCTTCATCCCCTACTGGAGCATCTAGTTGCAAGGAAAATTCCCAGTCAACAAGGCAAGGACATACTTAGATGGGGTCATTCCACCACAGGAGCCTTCAACTTTTCAGAAGTCTACCACATAAAAGCGGGACATAAAACCACACCTCGAGAGGAAGTTTGGAGGATAATTTGGGATATGAAAGCATGGCCGAAAATTAGGATCTTTATTTGGTTAGTGGTGCACAACAACATCCTTACCTGGGACAATCTTTAGAAGAGGGGTTTTATTGGTCCGTCTTGGTGTCATCTATGTGGCAAGGAGGAAGAAACACAAAATCACCTTCTAAATCTTTGTCAGTACATTTCATACATCTAGGATCATAGTACCACTATCATGAGAACGTCATATAGAAACCACACTAGCTTAAAGGAAACTATTGAGGGTTGGAGAAGCATGCCCTACCAGTCACCTATCCTCAATAGAGTATGGAAGCTACTTCTAGGTTCCATCCTCTGGAACATTTGGAAAGAAAGGAATGGATGAATATTCAAATCAATCACTAGGAGTTGGCAGGAGGTCAGGAATATAATCCATACAAATATCAATGAAACTCTCACGCTACAACACTGGATGGACCAGGACATCACACCCCCTCCGAATGAACACATTCTCAAGGAGTGGAGAATGTGCCTCACATCCACACCTGAATGATCTCGAGCAGATGCAAGATGTCAAATAATCTAAACGTACTAGGAAGCTCTACCCACATACTGGTTTAAACTCAAATTCGATGGAGCCTCCAAAGGGAATCTGGGACCAACAGGCTATGGAGCGCTTATCTGAAATGACAAAGGAGAAATACTCCATATCCTAGTAGGTAACATGGGAAAAAACACAAAAAATGTTGCGGAAATTTGGAGTCTTCTTAGTGGCCTGCAAGTGGCAGCAGAAAAGGAGTTTTTTCCTCTTATCGCAGAAGGTGACTCACAAATCGTGATAAACCTCCTCAAGCATATCATCAATGGGGTTGACCTGGAGAAACTTTATCCCAGCTGGAGACTGATGAATAGACTATGTAGAATAAAATCCACTCTTCAGCATCGAAGGATAATCCTCCCATCACATGTCAGAATAAATACCAATCAAGCGGCTAATTGGTTAGCCAACATGGGTGTTGAGTTGGAGGAAGAGGTCTTCTCTTGTTCCCCTGAAGCCAATCCCACACATCCGAAAATCATCGCTTGCAGGAACCTGGCTCACACTAAAGACCGACCCCTGGATGGGGTGTCCACTTGATTTCATGGATGCTGCACAGTCTAGAGACATGTGGTTAGGGTACGTGGCAACAAGAGGTGGTTTAACTGTTAGTTGTGGAGCCTGATTATCTTCTTGATTCATAGGTCCTTGCTTTCAGCTGTGTTTATACCCCATGAAGTATTTACACCCCAGAAGTATGTACACTCTTCCACGCGGGGGAGTGAAGAGGTGGGGTACCCCCTCTGCGGGGTCCGGGGGGGCTATTCCCCCCGGCTGGGGGGTCTGGGGGCAAGCGGGCCCCCAGCGGGGGTTCGGGGGCGAAGCCCCCGAAGCAAAAATTTCTTTGTAAAAGTATATTGTAATTTCATTGTAAATCTGGACCGTTCATTATAAGGTCGCAGATCTAACGATAGAGATTATGTTAGGGTTTTTTTCCCTAGAAGGCAACCCTCTTTTATGAGGGAAATGTATTGCAACTATGGATGATGGTGAATATTTTATTCTTAGAGAGGAGACTGTGAGAGAAAGAAGAGGAAGTTACAACAGGTTTTGCTGTAGGTTGTATCCCTTCATTTGTTGGATAATAATAAAGGAAGGACCTGGCAATTTCTTTGGTGGATGTAGCCCACACTGGGTGAACCACATAAATCTGTGTCTCTCTTGTATTGTGTGTCTTCTGTGTTTTTTTTCTACATTTTTTTTATTTTATTGCTCCGTGGTCCTGTTTTTTTAACAACTGGTATCATAGCGTAAGGTAACTCGTAGGAAAAGAGGGTTCCTGGTTCGAGTGGGAGCAATGTCGGAAGATGGAAAGTTTAGGGTCGAGAAATTTAATGGCCAAAATTACCAGTTATGGAAGATGCATATGGGAGACTATTTATATCATAAGGATCTATTCCTACCATTGAGTGGAGTAGCAAAGAAGTCGGTGGCCATGAAGGATGAAGAATGGGAGATTCTTGACAGAAAGGCTCTAGGAACGATACGGCTGAGCCTGGCAGCGTCGGTGGATTTCAATATTTCGAAAGAAAATACAACGAAGGGTTTGATGGATGCGTTGGCCAAATTATATGAAAAACCCTCGACATCGAATAAGGTATTTCTAATGAAGAGATTATTTAATATGAAGATGTCATAAGGTGGGTCTGTTGCAGATCATTTAAATGAATTTAATACGATTACTAATCAACTAAGTTCTGTAAAAGTGGACTTTCATGATGAGGTTAGGGCTCTTCTAATCTTGTGCTCATTGTCAGAAAGATGGAATGGCTTGGTCATGGCTGTAAGTAACTCTGTCTCTGGTTCAAATAATTTAAAATTTGATGATGTTGTTGGTGTTATCCTTAGTGAGAAAATGCGACGGAAAATCACAGGTGAGACATCAAGAAATGTGTTGAACATGGAGAACAGGGGAAGACAAAAGGATAGAGGAAAAGGCTCAGGAAACTGCGGAAATTATAGGAAGGGTGGATCCAAATACAGACTTGGAAAGATAGAGTGATGATATTGTGGGAAGAAAGGACATCTGAAGAAAGACTACAGAGCTCCAAAGAAACAAAGAGATGGACAACAAGAGAGAAATCAGGAAGCAAATGTAACAGGTGATGTGTTACAAGATGCTTTGATTCTTTCTGTAGATAATATTTCTGAGTCTTGGGTAGTATATTCAGGAGCTTCATTTCATGCCACACCCCATAGGAAACATTTTCTAGATTATGTTCAAGGTGATTTTGGACAGGTTCAT
>SNQJ01S0050936.1:184322-195957 GCA_010110895.2 Picea sitchensis
AGGACCTGGAAATTTCTCTGGTGGACGTAGCCCACACTGGGTGAACCACGTAAATCTGTGTCTCTCTTGTATTGTGTGTCTTCTGTGTTTTTTTTCTGCATTTGTTTTATTTTATTGCTCCGCGGTCCTGTTTTTCTAACATTAACATCACGTCCTCCCTCACACCCTTGCTGTCATGCAAATGCACTACTGTCACCTTTTCTCCCACATGAGAACCGTGCAGCCCACACGCTTCAGAACCTACAAGTCTTCATTACAGTGCACGATGAGCCCTCCATGTCACCTCATTTCCATTCGGTAGAGATTTATTCCCCTTTATCATGCTCGATGGCTCATTTCCTTCATCGCAACCTCCCTGAGGACATTTCCTTTCTCTGCTCTACCACACTGCTCTGGTGCATTCCCCACTTTGGAATTTTGAAGCTATCTGGTGATCACACCACACACTGGAGTTGGCTGACCCTCCTTATCTACATGCTAAGACCCAAGGGCAAGCCAAGGCAGGGTGCATCTCGGTATCAGGCATGGGGAAGGGAGCCCCTGAGCACTCCTTGCATTGTCTCCACCCACTGCATTTCAGACATTCCTCCTCCGTTTCCGTTTTTTTCTGCATTTGTTTTATTCGCTACTAACATTAACATCACGCCCCTCCTCACACTTGCCGGGCCATGCAAATGCACTACCATCACCTTTTCTCTCACAAGAGAACTGCATGGTCCACACACTTCTGAACCTGCAAGTCTTCATTGCATTGCACGATGAGCCCTCCATGTCTCCTCATTTCCATTCGGTAGAGATTTATTCCCCTTTATCATGCTCGATGGCTCATTTCCTTCAACGTGACCTCCCTGAGGACATTTCCTTTCTCCGCTTCTACCACACTGCTCTGGTGCATTCCCCACTTTGGAGTTTTGAAGATATTTGGTGATCACACCACACACTGGAGTTGGCTGACCCTCCTTATCTACATGCTAAGACCCAAGGGCAAGCCAAGGCAGGGTGCATCTCGGTATCAGGCATGGGGAAGGGAGCCCCTGAGCACTCCCTGCATTGTCTCCACCCACTGCATTTCAAACACTCCTCCTCCGTTGCCCCCCATGGATGCTCACCCTCCCAAGGAAGGTCCCCCTCTTACCCACTCTACCATACCTTATACCCTCTCGAACTGTGTCAGGATCCAAATAATCGGTTCTCTCGAACTCTATGGTTGTAGGGTCGAGGGTTCGGTTCACTTGGGAAATCCCTCGACATATGTGCTACCCTCCTTCACCCTCAACATCCTCTTTCCACACCCCCTTCGCCGTCTCCCCCCCCCCTTTTCGCTCGTCTCCTTCTTCTCCATCCTCTCCTTCTATTAGCAGGGACAATGAACTCTTGACCACACTGAGCAACATAAAAAGGGATCTGGAGGACATCAAAACAACCATGCACAATGTCCAAGCACGGGAATATGACTAGTGGCACCGAGTGGATAACAAGATGGAATTCATGTAGGACCTGAGAAGTATAATGATGAAATGAGATAAGGGGAAGACACAGGCTGCACAGACCTACACGGAGCCGCGTCAGGGTCCAGGTTACTGATACTTCCTTTGTTTTTCTCTTTTTCTCTTTTTTTTTATGCCAAGATTATGGCCCCACGTGGCACTGTAGATCTCCTGTCTTTATGCATCTGACATTTGGCTCTGCATGGCCACGTATCCAACCTTATATATGAATTAGACTTCAAACAATGGTGGTTTCCCAAATGGGCACCGTTCCCTCCTCTCTCCTCTCTTTGACTCAGGATGCCTGGCAAAGGTGGTTTCCCAATAGGGCACCAATGCCAGGTAACTAGAAAACTCTCATACATTTGTACTTTTTGCAAGGAATCAATACAAA
Source organism: Picea sitchensis (assembly GCA_010110895.2). Taxonomy (NCBI): domain Eukaryota; kingdom Viridiplantae; phylum Streptophyta; class Pinopsida; order Pinales; family Pinaceae; genus Picea; species Picea sitchensis. Next base: position 186,204 of record SNQJ01S0050936.1, read on the forward strand.
ATCTAACTTACAAAAAAAAAAAATCTAGATCACCAGTGATTATTCCATCCCAATAGGAGATTCATATAACATTAGGTGAAACAGGTGTGCCAAACAATCTCTTTGATTTGATTACCATCTATGATGAGGAAGAGAGATCGAAGGTCTCACTTATAACTCTGGTACCAATCACAAAGGAGAAAGAACAAGGGGTAACATCTGCTCCAACTCATGATTCATCGATTTCAAACCCTCTGCGGGGCGATCATGAGGTCGAGAGTACCCTAGAAACTAAATTTTTCGACCTATCGTGGACTCCTAAAGACAACTCCAAGGATGAGATGGGCTTTGGTGAACATAAAGAAGAATTGCAACAGCTAGAGATCGACACATAAATAGTTGATCACCAAGTTAGTGTTGATCCTGTGATTGTCTCTCCATTTAAGTTTGATACTCCACCAACTGACGAACACCAGCCGAAGGAAAATTCATTAGAACATACAAAAGTTTCCTTTGTCAAAGAAGTACAAGAGCCAATCCTAGAAGAAATATATACGATAGGAAGCTTGGGAAACACTCTGACTTGGGGAGACCAACAGATCCCTAAGCCCATGGATGAGGTTGCCGATATACAATCAATTACTTATGATAGAAATAGGAAAGCTATAATGAGGAGAACAACCAAGAAAAGGAGGCTCACGATAGATAGCACGATTCTCATCACCACAAAAGAAACGTTTCTTAGCACAAAAAATACGAAGACAACTCAACTAATTGACATAGGAATGGCTATCCCTGATGCCATGCTATATCAAGCAATAAAGGATGAAAAGGAATTGGCCACCGCAAAGAAGGAGCTGGACCATTTGTGCCATCTGGTGAAATATTATCAGGACTCAACACAAGGAACAATTTTCCTGAAGAGTGAATTCTTAGAAGAATATGCACAATTCACGAGAGAGAGACATCTCTTCACTACATGTGTAGTCGATCTTCAAGAAGACACTCTCATGGCACTGGTAAGATGTAAATACATGGAGAGATGGTATGAAAAGTCATAACAGGATGTGGAACGAATTGATTATATCGGTGCAGTACAGAAGGGTTGAGACACGAAGGAGCATGGAATTCGAGTGCTGATGGAAAGAAACATCTCCTAAATCAGGAAGGCAACTGAATACTAGGTAACTATGGCCCAGGAACTTCAGCAAAAGATATAGGAAAGGTGGGATGAGTGTGAGAAAACTTGGGAGAAGATCAATCGAGAGATGAAAGACATCAACCTTCCAGAGTTTTTCCCACTTGAATACTTTTTCAACTTGCATGACATAGTCAAATGACATGCAGAACATGAGTCACCATGGGAAGCAGAGATCGATCAGGTGGCGAGCATGACACTAGTTCAGGTTAGGAATTTTATGGAACACACAATCAAGGCTCACACAACACTGCAACATTTAGGTGCCAAAGTGATCAGATATAGAGAACGTACAATATAAATGAAGGAAACCCTTTCAACCCCACTCGACCAACACAAATTATCATATGCTAACACATGCGAGGATCTCTTTGTCAAGTGGTCAGATTACAAGAAGAATCATCCACTCTAGTATAACCACTAGACGATCTCAAGAGAACAAAGAGATCAAGTGACATGTGTCACTCTTTTGTTTTACTTAACACAAACTTTTAGTATCTATTTTAAGTTAGTGATTCTTTATAAATAGGAGGATCGACCTTTTGGGAAAGGTCAAGGGTTTTGCGAAAAAGACCCTCTTTTTTGAGAATTGTAAATAATTTTTTCTGAGAAATTTTAATTAAGAAGTTTTGTTTAGAACCAGAGACATAATTTTGTTTTTCATCAAAGGAGTTATGTGATTGGATTGAGGAGGAACTACTTCCATCTTTGAATTCAACAGTTGATGCTGTAACGAGTAAGATTTTATGAATCTATTGATAAACTATATTTTTCAATACTTTAAGAGTTCTTTTGTTCTAAATGATGAAAAACGAATCATTTTGTTAATATGCGATTGATGGTAGAGATAGGGAAACTATTTTTCTTGCACTTATCCTATTGCGTGAGTACTTTATTTCCATAATTGTATCTCAATCAATGTTGAAATACCAATAAGTTAGCATATTATTACTAGACTTGTAATAGGTGTGAATATCATTGTCTTCATGCTAGAGCACATGGGTTATCCCAGGCTCAACATTCTTCAGTAGTTACTATTTCCCTCTATCAGTTGGTTTATACCATCACACCTTACTTTATCAGAATCATATAATAACAAAAAAGACAAAAAGAGAAATGTTTAACCTGAAGGAGAAATTTTCACAAAAAGATATCCTATCAATCATTAAGTAAAACCCATCATTAAATTGGATAGGTAGAAAGATCTGGAGAAACATTCCACCCATCAAACGTTGCAGATTCTAATTGAGCCTCTAAGGTGGGTTTGGGTCCTATTGTTGAGTCAAAGGATCTCGAACCCCTCAACAACTCCCTCCAAAAGATATGAGGTATCAGAATCAGTTATAAGGGCCCTCGTGGGATTAACAACTAGTCAGTTAGATCCCCCCAAAGAGGTAATCATCCATAAAGGTTGTGTGTTGTCTGAACCTTATCTGACCTAGGGTACCTATACAATAACCACTGAAAGTAACCTATGTGGCTACCTATGTCAAGAAACTAAACCACCACGATATAACCAATGCGCAAGCAAACAGTCGTAAGTCAGGTCCACCATATGGGCAAGGAAGCAAAGCCTGAAATATCGAAAGAAATTCTTCTCACAAGGGTAAAGGTACTATAAAGACCCCCATATACGAATAGATCCCCATAAATATCTATGATGCTAAGAAGGTATTGGAGGGATATCGCCTCAACCAACTTTGCGTGACCTCGTGCTTAACTCTGGTGTGCATGGAGCCTCCTGAAGTCACCAATTATACAATGGATTTTACCACTCCCTTAGTCAAACACATATGTTGAGTTTAATAGCCTTGGATAATTTTACTCATAAAATCCTATTCCAAGGCTCTAAATCTTAAGCTAGTTTTTGCACCTTGAAAAATGAAATCGTTTCTAATCAATTTTAAATTTATCAGCGTTACTTTTAGTGGATTTGTTTAATCAAAAGGTTTGGTCGTGAAACTGATGATGTTATGACTCAACAAGTAAAAGAAATGAATATGAATATCATGAAAAGTCCTAACTTCAATTCTCAATAAATGACAAGCTTTTCAAAATGCAACTTTCAATTCAATTCTGCAATTTCAAATAAGATGAAATCTTTCCATACATGTACTAAGATCAATGATAAGAACCCAAAATATCAAATTCTAACAATGAAAAATGTATATTTTTGTATTTTCAATATAAAAGAATGAAAATGCAAGGACTGAACAACAATTTGATATAAAGACCCTACTATATGAAAACATAGACAAACCAAGTAGAATATCAAGAAGAAAACACCCAACCCAAGATGCAAGGACAACCAATGAAAAAGATGATGAGAAAGAAAAACCGTCCAAAAATTCAACCAAAGTAAGGTTTCCTATCACTTTGTAGGCACTTAACAGTCATGACAAAGACCTAAGAAGACTCAAAAACCATCAACACTTACCCAACAAACATTAAACTCAATAATCAAGCAAAACAGGATGATGCACATGACTTTTCAAGTGAAAACAACATATGTACGCTCCCTATAGAACAAAAACTTGTGTATGTATGCATATGTTAAGGGAAAACATGCATATTTGTATTAAAACACTGCCAGGTTAAGGATACAACCAAGAAACTCAAGCTCAAAATAAAAAGAGGCACTCAAACAATCAAATGACAAGAAACTCAAGGTAAATGAGAGCAATCAAAGGAGAAAAAACACTCCAAACCCTGAAAAGAAGATTATTTCCCCAGTATGGTCACCAATCATGTTATGAGGAAAATCACCCTATGGAATGGGGTAAACCACAACATATGGAAATGCCTGCATAAATCAACTCTAATCTCAAGTATGCTATATAAACAAATATGCCAATAAGACAAGATAAATATCCTACCTTGTCCAGATGTTCGATGAAGTCCATTGTTGAGCACTTGACTCAAAGAAATACACCTACAACTTGTCCTCAACAACCAATAAATGCAAGCATATGGTGATAATTTATAAATTTATCACATATAATAGCATAATCCATCAATATTCGTAACAAATACGCCCATGGAATAACAATTCAAATATTTGCAAGACATTAATTGGACAAGAAAAGAGTATTTCTATTAAAATATAATAAACAAAAGTGTATGAATGAAAAACTTCCATGTCGACACATTCAGAATCGATAAAATAAGTTCCTTCTAGCAGGGCCTCCACCACTTCAATCCTCCGCTAAAGGAAAACTCATATAAGAGAGACAATGAGGTTCTCCATCAAATAGGGAAGATATTAGGGGCTGAAAAATGTGTCTAGACTTAAAAGGACAAAGGGATGCAGACTCAATATGAAGTGAATAATTTCTCCAGAGTAACTTTTCTCTCAAAGTTGAATTCTTCTCCCCTTCTCCATATCTTGGATATGGCCCATTTATAGCCTTTAAATGGAACTGAAAGGTTGAGTCAGAGTGTTTCCAATATATGGAAGGTTAAGGATCATGGATCTCGTGACGTGACATGGAAACCATGTTGATTATTTGGGTTGGTTTTCATTGATGTCAACCCTTGAGGAAAGTCTGGTAGAAAATTACGGTAGCACAAAGGTTTGGGTAATGGACCCAAGTTTGTTTGATGGATAATGGTATGAGTTTTGATATATTTTCAGGAAATACTATTCTATATGGATAGTACATTTCATTCCATTTCCAATGGTATGTGTAATTCTACATAACTCCTCACGGTTAGAGAGTTATGACTATTTGAAGTTGGAGAACCCTCACGAGTCATCTAGAAGCCCCAAAAGGTTAAAGTAGTCAAAGTGGTTGCAAAGAAGAAATTATTTAAATAATAAAGTGAAGTTATGAATTTACTATAAGTCAAAGTGGATACAAAATCATTTATTTAAATAATAAAGTTAATGGAGAAATTACTAAGTGGACAAGTGGTCAGAAGTGGGTTAGCCCTAAAATAAGGAAAGTGGGTTAAGATGGTTAGAAGGTAATTTAAATAATAAAGTGAAGTGATAAGTGTACTATAAGTCAAAGTGGATCAAAACAAATTATTTAAATAATAAATTTAATGGATAAATTACTAAGTGGACAAGTGGTTAGAAGTGGGATAGCCCTAAAATAAGGAAAGTAGGTTAAGATGGTTAGAAAGTAACCCCTTGAGGAAGCTACATGAAAGTATAAATAAGAGGTAAGGGTCTCTCATTTTTAATCACACTTGAGCATATTGAATATCTACAAGTGACTGAGGTAACCAAAGGACATGTATGATGAATTTCAGAGGGAAGGTGAAGTAAAGAAAGACGAAATTCAAGGGATGATAAATTCTTTTGATGATGCTTTATAATGTATGTTATTTACAGGTCATCTCACAATTTTCGTAATAATTTTTTTTCTAGAATTATTTAGACCGTGAAATTGGGAGGCTATTGAGGAAACATATCCAAGTAGCTGTGATAAAAATTTCATCTTGTGGTTCGTTGTATTTTTGGAGTTACACTATGTGGAAAATAGGGTTTGTGGCTAGTCTTGAAACTAGTCTAAAACATGTGTTTCGGGTAAAAATGTCATAAATTATTCATAACAGATCCAAATTTAGTAAGACAAAATGTATTGGTTAGAGTATAGTTTGCAGTATTATTTGTACCATTTTCATATCCATACAACAAATATTTTGTGTGGGGCACTCTCTACAAATTCGCTCTCTAGAATAAACAATAATTCAATAATGTATGTCATTTTTGCTACAACTCATTTTGTGAGAGGTTGCAAGCAATGAAACTTGGAGGAATTGCATAAAAGACACTAAAGAACAGTGTGTACTATTTTCATATCTTTATTCATTGCAGGTACATAGTTATGATTATTTCAAGTTAGGGTTGTTGACTAATCCAAAACTTGTCATGTGAGACTAAAGTAAAATTTGATGAAAATGTTAGTCTCTCGTTAAGGAAGGTTTGTAGGTATGTGATCATATACACCTGGTCTATTACAGAGTTACAAATCAGATTTGGACGATGAAATTTATGAGGGATTTTGGTTGAGGCACATGTTGGCTACATGGTTGAGACAAGTAGTTGATGAGTTGGCACATACATAAGGTGTATAGTTGATGATGTTGGTACATCTTGATGAGTCATAGTTTATGTGTATTTGATGCATCATTGGTACATATTTGACACATGGTTGATGCACTCATTGATGATACAGGTTGAGGTACAGGTTGATGTATGGTACATGTTATTGGTACAAGTTGTTACAGGTTGATTACAGGTTGATTGGTACAGGTTTACAACAATATATCTCAGTGTGATAGTGTGACAATGGTTCCATCATTCTATTTCTATGAAAGGGCAGTTGGATGGGGCAAGGAAAGGTGGTTGTAGAAATATTTTAGTTGTAGCCGAAGAACATAGGGGGTTGTAGCCTCCTTCTGGTTGTATCCAAAGAATTGGGGACTTGGACCTTCCCTCAGGTTGTAGCCTAAGAAACTAGGGGGTTGGAGCCTCCTTCCATTTGCAACTGAAAAACAAAGGAATTCGGTGCCTCCAATGAGTTTAATTCTTAAAGACATATAATAAAAAATATTATGTGGTTTTCTCTCGATTTGGGTTTCCACATAAAAACACTGGTGTATTGTGTATGTGTATGATTGCTCATTTGTTCATTGTTTATTTACTCTGCAACTATTGGATGATAATCCTACATTGATATAACACTTGCATTTTGTGGTGAAAAATGATTATTTCTCTATCATTGATTCACCCCCCCTCTCAGTAATCCAACAAACCCAACACCATTTTTTAATTTTGAGCACAAAATCCAATGTACGTGGGTTGTAATGGTGCGGCCTATGTATACACATGTTGTATAGTTTTTAGGGTACATATATGTGGAAAAATACAACTTTTAGCTCTGGGAATTGCAAAAGGGGACTTCAAGTTTGCATAGGGAAATGAAAATGGCCTTCTGAGAAAGTTGCATGAGGTGAGGAAAATATTGCTATAACAACTATCTTTGGATTCTTGGGATTAATACAACAATCTATGTCCCTGACAATGACAACCTGACAACAATGATAAGAAAATATTTGAAAGACAATGACAAGCCATGATAGACAATGAAGTTAATAATGCTAGTTGGCATTTGGCATTTGTTTCACTTGGTTGATAAATTCATAAGAAGTGGAGTCAATAGAAGCAGAGGAATAAGTAGCAAAGGCATACATATTGCTATTTTACCTTCATCCCTACTTGCTTGCTTTTCCATCTTAGAGTGATTATCATGGGTTTTCCATGTTGGGACCAGGTGCCATCAGTTCTCATCGTTTTTTTTTGTGTTGGGACTAGGTGTCATCATTCCCACTATTATAGCTATTAAGGTTTTCCATTATGGATTTCACATTGATGTCTTGCACTATTACAAAAATTTAGTGTATGCACCATAAARAAATTACTCACAACATAAAAACATTGCTCAGACAGTTACAAAATTTCTATTAAACATGTATTACTCCCACAGTTAAAAAAATTATATTAAACTTATATTACTCCCACCGTTACAAAAATTATATTAAACTTATATTACTGCACTCTTACAAAAAAATACTACTTATCCTTAAAAATATATATTAAATATATATTACTAGAAATAAAAAACACTTGGAGCATATAATTTTCACTGCAATCTTTATACACTAGTATTATGTGCAGTGAAAAAAAATACATTTATATGCATACATTTAAAAATATATAACTCGACATCATTCAGTTTTAACAAAGCAGAGGAATCCACAAAGCACGAAAATAACAGCGAAGAGGACGGAAGCAGGGAGAGGCCAATAGTAGCAAAGATAATATGATTGCAAGAAATAACACATGAGAGAAATAACATACATACTCCAAGTATGCCAAAATAAAGTCTATTTATTTCATCAATCCATTCTTTGAAAATTTCTCTTTAATCTATGTGTTGGGTTTGATAGATTTATCTTAAATGTTTTTTGTTTCATCTATATGCATTTCTTTTGATGAGTCTCTGCATTTCATTAAAAAAATAAATGATGCATATATAAGTTTAAATCAATTAAAAGTATATATGAATCATTTCATTTTTCACCAGTCTCTACATTTTCTTTGATGAATCTTTGCTTTCTATTTAAATACAAATGATGCACGTAAATGTTAAAACTATTAGCTTCAAAAGAAAATGTTAGAAATGGTTTTAATTTCAAATAAAATTTACATACAATCGAAGAATGCAAGCGCTCTACCAGACCAACCCTACTGCAGTTATCCATCTTTTTTTTTATCAATAGTGGGCCTTCCTCCCTGTGTAGTGAGTTAGTAATGCATGAACAGACGAGTATCAAGATACATTGAGGGGTTATAAACTGGTGTTGGTTTAGATAACTGAGTTTATAAATTTAACATGATTGATGTTAATGTTTATGCCATTATTATAGTTCTTTTCATTTCAATAGATAAGAGCATCATAAGAACAAGATCACTAAGAAATACACATTCACAAGAGACACAACATTTATCCTAGGAAACCCTCTAGGGGAAGAAAACCCAACAAAACTTCTTTATCATAAATAGCTTAAACAATGTTCAAGAGATAACCCAAACCAATACAAAAAGTCCTCTCCAAGAGATGCGCCACTCTTCTCCTCCTCTCTCTGGTAATTGTAGCTTGCCTCATAAGAGAAATGAGCAAGTGAGTTGTGTGTTTGAAGTGAGGCGCTAGCCTCTTATTTATACAAGACTGGAACGTGTGAAAGGTCACAACTGGCAGGGCTGACCTCTCACTCTGGGTGGGTAAACCCACCTTTAATTAATTATGGGTCTTCCATAATAACTACTCGGATCGACTTCTTATTCTTCCCTTTGTAATTGTCTGATGACCCATATGCAAAAGGGGATTTGGTCCTTATACAATTACCGACGTGATTAATCCACAATGGGGATTAATCCAATAACAATAATAATAATAATGACATGATTAATCTGCAATGGGGATTTAATCCAATAATAATAAGAATGCACTTCACAGTTACATTATTTCAACACTCCCCCTTAACAAGAAGGGTATTCTTCATCAGCATCAGGCGAGAGAGGTCTACATCATTAGTGGCATATGGAGGACAGTATCATCAATATCATCTTGAAACATTGGTTAGCATATTTACGAGTCATCGAAATTTTTCTTCATCAACAACATCATCATTCTCGAAAGAATGCTATCTTCATCTGCATCAAATATGTATCAGTAAAAATGATACCTCATCTGAGCACTAGGCTGGCACATCATAGTACTACACTAGCTCAATGTCACAATGGTTAAGATGGTAGCTCAGTGTCAGTCACATCTTACTTTACATCTAACAACTAGGTCAGAAGAAAGTAATATCATCATCTCTCTTTACGTCTAACAACTAGGTCAGAAGTGAGGAATCACAATGTCATGCTTTATGTCTAATAACGAGGTCAGTGTTAATATTATTGTAGCTATGGGAGGTATTTACCTCTACATGTGAACCTGACGAGAATAGAAGACTCCAGGAAGCAAGAGAAACCCTAATGAATTGGCTAATAACCCT
>SNQJ01S0050936.1:203025-218850 GCA_010110895.2 Picea sitchensis
AGCACTCCTCTATGGAACCCTTAGGAGTGTTGGCGCTCCCCCACAAGGTACTGGGGAGCGTTATAATACCAATCAGCCTTCTGAAGGAGTGCTACCAATCTTTGAAGCACTGGCGCTCCCCTTGAGCCTACTAGGGGGTGTTATAGCACCCTGATGCCCCTTTTGAGGGAGCGCTATCTAATCTGGGAAGTGGTTGATTTGTTGAGGAAAATAAGGGGAGGATATTTCAAGTTTGGAAGGCAGTTCTTTCAGAATTCTTGGTTCAATCAAAATATCCCTGATCTAAGGAGGGAATTCCTCAACCTACCCTAAAGATACCTCAAGAGGTTAAGCCTCTCTTAACCTATATAAGTAGGCTCTATGATGGTGGAAAGGGGGAAGAATTGCTAGCATGAAACCTATGATCTCATAGGAAACACACAGTGAACTGGAGGAGAGTTATAAGAAAAGTTGCTATCATTCATATCATGGATCTTTTGAGCAAGGGTTAGACAAAGGGGACTTGACGAAGCTGTCGCATTTGCATCTACAATTGTAAGTTATTATTGTCATTGTTCTCATTAATATGACACGCTTGGCCTGTTTCTTTCTAGTTTGTGTCTGATCTTACAAGAACTTATCGTTTATAGATAGATCTATTCTCAAGCTAATATCAATAGAGTAGGAAGTGTTTGTATTGTTGTTTTGTCTACAAGTTTCATCGAGGAGCGAAAGATTGGAGCTCAACTCAGAGCGTGCAGGGAAAAACATCGATAAAAAGGTACTTCTGTTCTCCTTCCTCCTCATGCATTAGTTTGTATAGATCTGAAAGGAAGTCAGTGTCCACATTAAGCACTTTCTATCTTAGAGTTAAGGGTCTATCTCTTTGAGGCAATCTACCTGTCCGCAGGGAGATTTTCCTACAACAGAAACTGGTGACTCCACTGGGGAGTCCTTGAATCGAAACCTTTATTGGTTTGATTTCTCCTCATAGACCTTGTCTCACACCTTGATTGTTCTCAGACCTAGTTCACCCCTTTTTGATTGATTTCATGAGATGACTGACTCCCTATCCCATCACACTCAGCTTGATTGATAAGATTAGACTGCAATTTTGGGATTTTTTGACATTTTAAGAGATTTTTGAACCTGGCGCCCCTGTGGCTGTGTTAACAGAGTTCCAACGCTCCCTGACTGCTTTGCACAGAGTGCTATAATGCTTGGTTTCCTTTACACCAGAGCGCCAACCCTCTTTTGGCCAAAAAACTTTCCAGAATTGCTCTTTTCAGGGTTTTACCTCTGTGTTTCACTTGTTGAGCCTCCATGTGAGTCAATGCTTCTCCGTTTTCAACTTTGACATATTTATTTTTGAAGAAAAAACACCTCGTTGTTTAGATTTTTTAGCTTTCTTCATTGTTGTTGAGTTTTTCTGCTGATTGGGAGTTTGAAACCAATGCATTTTTGTTCTCTCCTTTTTAACTGAGCGAGAAACTCTGGTGAAGGACATCAGAATCCTACAGATATTTTCATTTGGTTATAGTTAAGGTTATTGTTCTTCGACTTTTCTTTTGGTGTGAAGTTCTTGATTTTTCCTTGATTTTTTCTTTTCTTTCGCTTCTTGTTTTGATCGCAACGAGAGGGTGTATTGTTTGTACGAAACCTGCTTGTGTTGATTTGATTTTCATTGATCCAAAAATATAATTAGCAAGATGAGCATTGTTTTGAATTAACCATTATTCACATACAAACAATAAAGAAACATCTTCATGATTGATTTTTCATATCAGAAGGTATTTCAAAAAGTTTTAGCACCACATCGGATTTGATTGAAGAAAATTTATTTGAGGACATTCCTTATTAGTGCTTGTTAGTGAAAAGAACTCTCTTTCTCTCCCTCAGATAGATGTTCATCGAAAAGAAATGAATGCTTATCATCTTTGATGCATTTTTGGGGGATTGAGTCATAATTCCATCCGTTTCACTTCCATGCACCCCTTTTTGAGTAAAGAAAAACTATAAAATGAACGCTAATTAAAAACTATTTAGAACATTTTCTTTTCTAGGATCCTCCACCAACGGTAGACTAGGCTTAGTAGTTTGGATTAGGCTGTGAGCATAACTCTCCAAAGTTTTCAAAACAAACATTAACATCCTGAGCTAGGAAGAGTCAAATCCAATTATCGTATAAGTCTACCTGGGATCCCCCTCTCACAGAGGGGTTATGCATGAGGTCGCATTCAAGAGAGCTATGGAGATTATCCCTCTGTGGTTTGACTGATTTTAGTGGTCAGATCGTATTATAGGAATCGCTTAAAGGTAAATCCACAATTACTGAGTGGAAGCTTTTCAAGTTGATTTCAGGCTAGATACCCTGCCCGTACATTCGGATCGGACTGTCGACTGTACTCGCCCGGGGGCTGCCTGCGAATTGGTAACCTTAGTGGCCATAATATTTAGGGTCTTACACAAGGTGACAGTGAAGGGAAGTCGCACTATACCTGGAGTATACATTGGTCAAACTCACTCGGGCTCCTTGGAGGGTAAATCCAAAATTATTGCGTGGAAGCTTGCACCAAGGCGTAAGTCTGTTAAGCAGGTTTCCATTGTAATTGTTCCACCATATTCCCACCCCTTCTTTACTTGATCATGTGATGTTGGATTTCATCACCAACTAGTAAGGTCATCGAGAGAAGGTCATGTTTGCTTGGTTGTGATTCTTAGATTCTATTAGCGTATGCTGTTTCTTTTTGGTAGTTGGCCATAGATCTTTTCCGCCGACTCTTTTTCCCCAACATCGATCCTCCACACCATTCGTGGAGGCTACAGGGACTTCCTCTAGAAAATATGGAAGGGAACACCCCTTTACCCCCTCATTCTACGGAGGAATCTCCTCAACAAAGCGAGGTTCAAGACACTACAACTTCCCAAGAAGAAGTTCCCACTCCTTTAGAAAATTTTCAAATTGTTTCAGAGTCTCTGGAATCTTTCCACATTCTAGAGGGATATGAATGACATGTCCTCCAACTGAATTCAGCTGGTGAATTTTTCGTCATCAATCCTTCTAACATTCCGAATGGGTCTCATTCAAACCCTTTAGCCGACGACCCCTTTTGGACTGTAGACATTTTTCGAAGTCCACTGCGCATGGTGCAGGATCTTTATGGAGCAGGAATAGGTGTCAACGCGCCTATTACCTACACCGTACCCCTAAACCATTTTACCGGTACCACCGTTTTTATGGCCACACCATCCGTTGGTCCGAACACATCGTTCGTTGGCCCAAGGTCTACTTTTCCTCTCCAGATGGCCCATTCCACAATGGTCCCTCACATTCCGACTATCCCTGCTGGTAATGCGGTGGGTAGCCAAGCTGTAATTGGCACACCAGTAATACCAAGACCTGCATCATCACTCCCTTTTGGGTACAAAGCATTGAATTCCTCCACTTCCACTACTACCCAAGTTATGCCGGGAAGTTCCATACCTATCCAACAACCTAGAGGGACTAGTCTTGGTGGTCCCAATCCATTCAGCGGTACCAGTCAATCATTTACGTCTAGTTCTCAAATTTTGGGAACTCTACCTCAAGCTGGGGGGCATCCTCCCACCGAAGGACAACTTCCATTTGGAGGGCACCCTCATGCTGGGGGGTAGCCTCAATCCGGAGCCTACCATCAACCGTATGGAAAAAATGTGTCTGCCACACCTAATCCGTGGAATATCCCTTTTCCAGGAAACCCACAGTTCTTGGCCGAACACAATTCTCAAGCTCCACAACAACCCCCTTATGGAAAAACGCCAAATCCATCTTATAATCCTCAAAACCCATTCGGTTATCCTCCGCTCGCACATGTTTCTCAAAACACCTCAAATCCTATGTACCCTGGTCAACACCAACCTTATACAAGAGGGCCCACTAGTTACAATTATCCACATAACCCAGTGTATAGCCCTATTGGTGTCCCCATGCCACACCAATATTACCCACAGGTTAACCAACAACTACCTTTTCTAGCAACCCTGGACCTTCCAGACTTGTCTCGGTTAACGAATGATCCCATTTTTCATTCTCTCATTTGGCTAGCTATTCCAGCTAAACTTCCTTCTGATATCCCAAAATTCGATGGAAAGTCCGGAGAAGACCCAAACAACCACGTGATGACTTTCCATTTGTGGTGTTCATCCAACTCCCTCATGGACGATTCTATACATTTGCGTCTTTTTCAACGAACGCTTACGGGTTCTGCAACAAAATGGTATATTGAACTACCACCTGCCTATTTTTACGATTTCAACTCCCTCGCCATGTCCTTCCTCACACACTTCCAACTACCCATTCGATACGAGACGGGTACTGAACTATTGACCTCCCTTCGTCAGACAACCTCCATACATATCTCCGATCATATTCATGAATGGAGATGACGACGAAGGTTAATCAAAGCAGTCATTCCTGACCAATTATTAGCGGAATGGTTCAATAAATCATTGTTACTCCAAATCGCTCGTGATGTTGCCATGGGTGGTGTAGTCACTGAGGAAGAAGCTATTGCTCGGGCTCAGTACTTAGACTTGGTTTATTTGCAGTTTGGTACTCTGTACAAATTGATACCGAATGCTACCCGTGCCACTAATGATCCATCCAAACCATCATCTACCTCACACACAGATGGAGTTATTGGCTCTGTCAAAACCTAATCTACTTCCCAGTCGACTGGAACAACTCAGCAGCCCGCTTCGAAGGCTGCTCCCAGCCCGACTGTACCCTCTTCAACCCCCCCTCAAACTCAGGTCTCTGAGGTGAATGCAGTCCAATCGACCCCTTCACAACAACTTGGGGGCAAGAAGAAAGGGAGAAATAAACCAAAGAAAAACAATAACAATGAACAACCAAAAAATCAATCGCAAACCCCTGCTGCCAGAAAACAACCACAACAAAAACTGAAATTCCCATGTCTCATTTGTGGTGACGATCACTACACTCAAGACTGTCCACATTGCGATGAAGTGGCCAAGATTTTCAAGGGAAATTCACAACCCGTTTTGCTTACTCAACCTTTTCCACAACAAAAATCCTTGGTTTCTCAAACTCCCACTGCAGGGGGCAGTTCCAACCAATCCCATGATGAGGCCTCGACAAGCACCCACATTTACATGTTTAACGGGATTAATCTGACCACTCACACTGCGACATATGACACGCCAATTAAACTTGATAAGCTGAAGATTACTAATGGTTTCGTACTGGACCCATTACCATCTTCCGTTAGCCCTCTGTCTGCTAGCCCTCCATCCGAGCCACTTCATATTGAGAAACCTTCGTTTGACTCCATTTTACGCCCTCCTAAGAGCACTATCCAGAAATCTACCTTCAATCCTAATTCACGGGCTGCCCAAAACTACATTGTTGAAGATTTGGCTCAAGCACCGTGTGCTATGTCTGCTTTGGAAGTTCTACAACACTGTCCCAGCCAACGTAGAACACTCTTAGCTTCTATCGATGCTTTTGACCCTGAGTCATCTAATAACCACATGTTTAATCTGGATGATCATCAACCATGACTCTCCCACCAACTAGCTTTTCAAATCGATGTTTTTGTTCACAATCAACAAATCCACCGAACTATCTTGGATGAGGGATCCTCTACTTGTGTCATGTCTTTAGCTTGTTGGAAAGGCTTAAAATCACTCGCCCTTAACAAATCCCCTATGATGTTACGTGCTTTTGATGGGAGAGGTTTTCATCCACACAGACTTTTACAATCCTTAGCCATTCAGTTGGGTGGAAAAACTGTTACCGTTGATGTTGAGGTGGTCGATGCCCCCCTCGATTACAACCTAATACTTGGAAGAAGTTGGTTCTATGCTATGACTGTCGTCACCTCATCGGTGTTTCGATGTGTACAATTCCCCCATCAAGGCAAAATTGTCACTATCGATCAACTCTATTTCTGTACACTCGACGCTCGCGTCCCTGTCACCAACAACATTCCTTTTTTGGGAGACCACCCAGTTACGTATGAAAGTGTTGGTGTTGGCTTATTAAAAGATTCTAACCTCACGGGTACCTTCCCTACACCACTTCCACCTACCGTGCATCATATTGCCACCGTCAATATGATCTCGACTATGCCTTATCAATCCTTGGAATCATCTAATCCTTGGGTTGTACCTAGTCCTATGGAATTCGATGTGCTTGGTGACACTATGCCACTTAGCCCAGCCGAGGCCGCATACGTAGCTATTCAATCTGCCTCTCCCTCTCTGAACAACCTGCATTTATTAGCACCTGATGCCTACTCGATGCCCTCATGGTTGGATTCCCTATCATCTGCAATCGATTACATTTCCCAAGTTTTCCCTTCTGATGAATCTATTCTGGAAATGCTTAGTATTGACGATCTACCTTGGGATGATAACCATCATCGATCCTCTTTTCTTCCACCTTTTGAAGAAATTCACCAAGACATACACTCTATCTTCCCTCTTGATGTTACCGATGCTCCGCAATCTCCCATCCTCACACAAGATACTCTCTCTGAGGGGAATATGGGTAACATCTCTACCATGATCGTTATTGATATTTCGATAAAAGAAGATGTCATGGAAAACATTAATCTTAGTGCTAATTGCACACCCGAAGAAGTGGTCTCTTACACCGCTTTGTTTAAATAATTATGCGATGTCTTCACTTGGAGTTATGAGGAAATTCCAGGGATCGACCCTTCGATCATCATGCATGAAATCAAGACTTACCCTGGCGCGAAATTTGTTCGACAAAAAATCTTCCCGGTTCATCCCAAGAAAATCGCATCTATAAAGGAAGAAGTTGAGAAACTTCTAAAATCTAGCTTTATCTATCCTGTCCCTTTGACAGAATGGGTCTCCAACCTTGTTCCGGTTGCCAAAAAACAAGGAACCATCCGTGTTTGCGTTGACTATCGGGATCTCAACAAAGATTGTCCCAAGGACAACTACCCTATGCCCTTCATCGACCAAATCATTGATAATTGCGCTGGGAGCGTAATCTTCTCTTTCATGGATGGCTTCTCTGGGTATAACCAGATTGAAATCTTACCTGCTGATCAACATAAGACAACCTTTATCTGCCCATGGGGAACTTTCGTCTATCGAAAGCTACCTTTTGGTCTAAAAAATGATGGTGCTACTTTCCAGCGGGCCATGTTTTACGCTCCATGATATCAAGCATATCGCAGAGCCTTACCTCGACGACTTACCTGCCCACTCATCCAATCGATCCGATCACGTTGATCACTTACGGACTATTTTTCTTCGATGTCGGTTCTACTGTATTTTCTTGAACCCACATAAGTGTTATTTTGCTGTCGAATCCGATCGAATCCTCGGTTTCATTGTCTCTAAAGACGGGATTAGGGTGGATCCCTTAAAGATTAAGGCCATTCTAGCCTTACCCCCACCTACCAGTTTAACCCAAATCCAAAGTTTGCAAGGAAAAGCAAACTTCCTTCGCCGTTTCATTTGCAGCTACGCTGAGATAACTAAAGGATTCATGCGGTTACTGCAGAAAAACACCCCTTTCATCTGGGATGACACCACTCAACGGTCATTTGATGCTCTCAAGCATGCCTTGACCCACGCACCTTTGTTGCACCCTCCGGAGTATACAAAGGACTACATCCTTTACTTAGCCGCCTCTACTTCCACTATTGCGATGGTGTTAGTTCAGGAGGACCCCAACTTTGAGGAACATGTGATCTATTATCTGAGCAAGAGTCTATCTAGACCCGAACTCCGATATTCACATGTAGAGAAACTGGCTCTGGCAGTCATCATCGCTGTCCAAAGATTCCACCATTACATCTTATTACGCACCACCATGGTGATTGCGGACTCCAACCCCGTGTACCATGTCTTGACATGTCAAGTACTTGGGGGAAAATATTCTAAATGGATCTTCATCCTTCAGGAATTCGATCTTGAATTTACGAAGTCCAAAGCCAAAAAGTCCCTGGTGTTTGCAGAGCTTATATGTGCTCTCCCTCGTGTTGATGAAGACATAGAACCTAGAGATTCTCTCCATGATGAATCTCTTTTCCTCATCAACACCTCTGATCCTTGGTATGGAGACATCCTCCTTTACCTCCAAACCCAACGCTTTCAGCCTAACACTTCCCGTGAAGAGCGTCGACGTATTCACCACCATTCTCGTCGTTATCTTATCGTCGACGACACCCTGTATCGCCGTGGTATTGATACTATCCTTAGAAGATGTCTGATTCATGAAGAGGCTGAACACATTCTGAACGATTGTCACCTTGGCCCCTGTGGCGGTCACCTTTCTGGGATGGCCACAGCCCAAAAAATCCTACGTGCCGGCTACTTTTCGCCCTTGATTTTCAAAGATTGTATTGAGGCAGTCAAAAAATGCCCACCCCGCCAAGTCTTTAACAAGAAGGAACGCACCCACCCTACTACGCTGCACCCCATTATCGCCATCGTCCCCTTTGCTAAGTGGGGTATCAATTTCATGCAATGTAAGCCTACCTCAGCTGGGGGGCACAGTTATATAATCGTTGTCGTCGAATAATTTACAAAATGGGCTGAGGCTATGCCTACCTTTCTGAACGATGGTTGTACCGCAACTCTGTTTCTTTTTAACCACATCATAACTCATTTTGGTGTACCACGTGCCATTGTCATTGATCACAACACACACTTTAAGAACCATATGATGAGCAAATTGCATGTCAAATTGGGTTTTCACCATGAAAACTCATCCCCTTACTATCCTCAGGCCAACAGACAAGTTGAGGCCATCAACAAAGTCCTAAAAACCATGATTCAATGCATGGTAGGGGAAAACAAGACATCGTGGCATCTACAACTTTTTTCCGCTCTCTGGGATTACCGTACTTTCGTGAAAACCGCAACTGGATTTACTCCTTTCCAGTTGGTGTATGGGATTGAAGCCGTTTTACCAATCGAGTGTGAGATTCCATCTCTCAAACTTAAATTAGAACTCCTACCCCATACTTCTGCCAAAGAAGAATGTTTCTTATATCTATCCAAACTGGATGAAACACATCGTGATGTTTCTCTCGTTAACGAGGTACATCAAAAACGGATTAAAAACCAATACGACAAATCCATCCATCTCCGGACTTTTGTAGAAGGAGACTTAGTCCTCGCTTATGACCAAGCTCATGAAAAATTGGGGACAGGTAAGTTAGAACCTCTGTGGCATGGCCCTTACATTGTGAAATGTTTTCTACACAGATATGCCTACGAGTTAGTAGATTATGATGGAATTTCCCTAGGAGAGCCCCGGAACGGGATTTACCTTAACAAGTACTATGCCTAGATCACCCAGCATGTGTACTTTGTACATTATTGTATTTTAGTTTGGTGTGTCTATTTCTTTCATGTGCCCGAGTCTTTACCTTTGCCACTCATAACTATGCCTTGTGTTTTCATGCGCAGATGATGTCTTCCTTTCCTATCTTTTTCGGGCTTGCGGATGGCACTAGTCGACATACCCGCAACATTGCTTCAGCAGCATGGGTCATTTACCAATTTGACGAGGTGGTGAGTTCAGGAGATATTTGCTTAGGACCAACGACTAATAACATGGCAGAATATCATGTTGTCATCGGACTCTTGACCCAAGCCTCCTCCCTAGGTATCTCTCACATCATTGTTTACTTAGACTCCCAAATCATGGTTTATCAACTCAATTGAATCTATGCTATCCGTAATCCTATCCTGCTATGTCTCCACCTACAAGTTTGTCATCTTGAATGAATGTTTGATTACATTGAATATAGACACATTCCAAGAGAATTCAATAGTGTTTTGGATTCGTTATCTAATTACATAATGGATCGGTATCTCACCCACATATAAGATTTCATAAAGGATAGCAAAATTGTACATCACATGTAAATTAAAACACATCACAAACATCATCATGTATAAATCATTCGANGGTATCTCTCACATCATTGTTTACTTAGACTCCCAAATCATGGTTTATCAACTCAATTGAATCTATGCTATCCGTAATCCTATCCTGCTATGTCTCCACCTACAAGTTTGTCATCTTGAATGAATGTTTGATTACATTGAATATAGACACATTCCAAGAGAATTCAATAGTGTTTAGGATTCGTTATCTAATTACATAATGGATCGGTATCTCACCCACATATAAGATTTCATAAAGGAAAGCAAAATTGTACATCACATGTAAATTAAAACACATCACAGACATCATCATGTATAAATCATTCGACACTGTAAAAACTCGGAACTGTATATATATACATAGCGTGACTGAAAATGTTTTGATTACATCAAAAAGGTATTTAGAAGAGAAAAATGTTGGGTCTTTACACCCATACAACATTTCCTGACAAGGTATACAAAAAATACAACCACCAGAGAGACTCTAATCTCCCTGCACTACATTGTGCTGCGAGTAACACATCACTGCTCACACTACGCGTCTCAGTAGAGAATTGACATTCTCTGGCACTCCCACAGTGTGCCTCTGTAGATGTAAAGGAACTTCTCCCCTCCGTAGAGGAGGAATGCCCATCGTGAGGCCTTGGAGGTTTCTTTCAACCTCCCGGAGACCTATCACGGGTACTCCCAGATCTGCTACAACCAGAGCACCCCCACGACGTCCTGGTATCAGTATATCGGCCGGGTGCACTGCTCCCTTGTCTGCACGTTGAAAATAATACATCTTTTAAAAACTCTTCTACATACCCAAAAAAATATATATATACATTAAAAACTAGACAAGGTGTTGCTCAGTCTTTTACCTGACGCATCCCAATCTTCCCCCGTGGGTAGAATCAAATCCATGCTCCCACGGAAATCCACCTCAGCATACGAGAAGTCTTCTATCCAGAGATACTGCCGTCTCAGCCAAGAAAAGAAATCGCCGGTGAAACAGAACTCTGACTCCGCTACTAACCTCGGAGACAGACTAGTCCACCTCTCCATCCGTGGTTCATCCACTGGTCACACTCCTAGTGCTATCTGAGGCTGCATCTGGGGGATGCGCTCTAAGAAAAATGAGACCAGAAAAGAGCCGTAACCAAACTGTTTCTATCCCATCCTACACCGCAAAACCTGTTCCTTCACATTCCGAAGGAACCCTGCACTCCAGTTAAATAGTGTTGGTTCCAAACACTGTACGCCATCAACTACCTGTGATCTTGATGCCAGATGTGCGCTAGTACTTCCCGTCATGCTCGTGATGACAAACAAAATGGACCGGAGGAGTAACTCTCAGATATCCTTGATAGGGATTCTACCCCCTACCAGTCTTGCTCCTGGGATGCAGTGACGTGCCAGATACACACACACTTGCTCAGGTAGCACCCTCTGCCTAGAAAAAGATATAGGAGCCCCTCTTTTTGAGAGGCCAGTCAAGAAATATACATCTTCCAACTCTATGGTTAGAAGTTGTGTTCCAATCCGGAATCCTTTCTCTGCGACATCCCATAAGCCGATCATGTGCTCAAGCAACAAAATCTCCTTCTTCATTTTTTGCAATTTGAAGAATTTTAGTAAGCCACAAGCTCTCAATGCGGCCCGCATGTGAGGACTCCGCAAGGCAGCCAAGTCATCAATCTCATTCTCTTGTTCTTTCCACTAGATCATGGTCGCCGAAATCACCTACAAAACAAAAAATAAAGAATTTCATTATTTCAATATTTTGGCAATTTCGGCAATTTCTTAAAGCAATTTAAAAACATGGAATCTAATGCCCACATTGTTTAAAAACACAATGCCCTCTTTTATAATCATCACGCCCTCTCTTTTCCATTCAATATCCATCACACAACAATAAAACGTTTTTAAATGAAAACGATTTCCCTTATGGCTGCATGGGCGTATGTGAGAATTTCTTACGGATTCTTTGACAAAAACGACCCATCCACTTAGGTATTAAGGCGTTGGCATCTTGGATATCACCTTCTAAAACATTTTTGCAAAAAGAATTCCTTTTTTCCTAATAGAGGCCGATTTGATCTTTTTTGGGGCAACTTAGGGCTTCATTTTTAAATTAAATACTGCTATGAAAATGAATATTAAACCATGTAATTAAAAGAAGGAGAGATGAATATCTACCTGGTCCAAATGGAAAGAGAAACGATCAACCGTAGCTCCGGTATCAAGAGAAACAAGATCCACCCCCAAAGTGAGAATCTCCACTACTACAACTTCTTATGCAAAATGAAATGGTAAATGGAATTTTCATTGTATTACTATTTATAAATTTCCATTTTTTATAAGGTATAGTCATTTATGGGTTTCTCTAACAATATAATAGCTTCACTAAACCTCTGGATTGTAGTTTTGACATCATAGGTTTTCTGGTAGTTATGATCAATTATTTACCTTGTCGCACTCATGAGCATAGTCTTGGGTCATTCTCAAGCTCGAAAATATGAGAACGCACCGTGTAGACTTTTATCTCTTTTTCAGACCCGCATGGACACACGAAAAAGGAACCCCCCTGGAGTCATCTTTAAACTCTTTTCAGACTCTCTAAATATGAAAAGATCGTCGAGTGACCTTGCTTCCTTTCACACTCGTTAAAAGGTTCGAAAGGGCGTCTTTTGAGCGATAGTTTATCTCTTTTTCGATCTCGTTAGACTACTGTATGAAAAAGGAACTGAGAGAGTTCTATTTTAAGTGTTTTTCCAAACTCTATAATCCTGAAAAACCTTCGATTTTTCTGTCTTTGGGCTCGCTAAAACACACATCGACAGGCTCGTATGGGATCGAACCCTTACTTCTTCCAGTTCGTTAAACAAAGGAAGAGGAACTTACCGAAGGTGAGTTATACGAGCTTGTGTTATCCTCCTCGAGCTCATTAAATAAAAAAGAGGTACTCATCTATCTGGATGGGGGAAAATTTGAAAGAAGCAAGCCAAGTAGTCTCTTGAGAACATTATCAAGTAATTCTTAGAGTCGCCCTTGAACACGACACTTTGTCATTTGCACACATTATAATCCGATGAACCTCTGCACTGAGCCAATCCTTTGAGTTCCTTTCACTCCTTTGGGTCACCTGAAGCAAGTCACAACATCCACTGCATCATCAGGTTTTGGTCCATGTCATGTTTCTGTTGTTGTGCCTCAGTGTTCAAGGGAAGTATCCGCCTCTAGAGTTGGCCATCCCAAATATCTTGTCTCAAAACCTGTGTCAGTCCATGTTCATTTGATCTACCAATTACATCTTTATGTCTGTTTCATGTCGTTGATGGGGGATACATCAAGGCCCTCCTTCGACGAGCCTATTCCTGTCGACCTCAACACATTATCTAGGAATTAGGCTTAGAAACCAGTTAGTACTTTGGGACCTGCATGCCTCAATGGCAGGCCTCCTCACATTTGACAGTAGGTTTACATCATTGATCTCTGATCGGATGATTCCACGGATGTTCGACTCCAACTCATCCATTCAAATTCATTGGAATGTACTAGGGTACCTTGGGAATCATTGACATTAATGGTGATCTCCCTCGCACTTGTTAACGGTTCACACCATTGAGCGGAAATCAAGTGGTTTCTACCATGTTCAACATCAGGAGATCTATTCACATGACTAGATTTGTACCACATTGGGATCGGTAAGAAGACCCTGGGTTGAGTGATCACTTTGATATATACTTTTCCCAGGTTGCGAAGGAGTTTCTCTTGGACGAATGATGCATACACTGTTACATAGATCCACATTGTATTAGTCGTGGCTATGTTTTGTCATCTCGTAGATCCACTGTGTATTCTTCATGGCTACGATCAATCCAGGTCATCAGAGTATAGATCCACATTGTATCCTCGGTGGATATACCTTTTCATCAATACAATTATGGATCCATAGTGTATTTTATGGCGGCCATATCTTGGAAGTCTTGATCACCCAAGCATAGGTATGCCTGCCTTGGGTTTTGAAACATGTCATGATATTTGTTAGATGTTTGTGTGAAGCTTCTGTCAGGTTCTCCGAGTCTATACCCTTGCTTGAAAATCTACAAAGCATTTCAGTTATCGGTTCTCATATTCTAACTTCATACTTTGGGGGGCAATCTTTTACACCTCAATATTGCTCGCTTCGATAAGTGTCGCAAGTGTCACATGTTCCTCCCAACTGTCGCAAGTGTCACATGATGTTTGCAAGTGTCACAAATGTCAAACAAAGCACATCGCCATGATGACGACACTAAGGAAACACTCAAAATACCTCAAACACTTGATTTGGAGGAAGGAGAATGATTAACTGAAGTCAAGGAATTCTTACCACCTGAAAGGAGCTCTCAAACTAGGGTTTTGAGAGAGAGTGCTCCCCTATGGAACCCTTAGGAGTGTTGGAACTCCCCCAAAAGGTACTGGGGAGCGTTATAACACCAAATAAACCTTCTGAAGGAGCGCTACCTATCTTTGAAGCGCTGGCTCTCCCCTTGAGCCTACTAGGGGGTGTTATAGCACCTTGATGCCCCTTTTGAGGGAGTGTTGTCTAATCTGGGTAGTGGTTGATTTGTTGAGGAGAATAAGGGGAGGATCTTTCAAGTTTGGAAGGCAGTTGCATCTGAATTCTTGGTTCAATCAAAAGATCCCTGATCTAAGGAGGGAATTCCTCAACCTACCCTAAAGATACCTCAAGAGGTTAAGCCTCTCTTAACCTATATAAGCAAGCTCTATGATGGTGGAAAGGGGGAAGAATTGCTAGCATGAAACCTATGATCTCATAGGAAACACACACTGAACTGGAGGAGAGTTATCAGTGAAGCTGCTATCATTCAGATGGTGGATATTTTGAGAAAGGGTTAGACAAAGGGGACTTGACGAAGATGTCGCATTCGCATCTACGATTGTAAGTTACTGCTGTCATTGTTCTCATTAATATGATACGCTTGTCCTGTTTCTTTATAGTTTGTGTATGATCTTACATGAACTTATCATTGATAGATAGATCTATTCTCAAGCTAATATCAATAGAGTAGGAAGTGGTTGTACTATTGTTTTGTCTACAGGTCTCATCGAGGAGCGAAAGATTGGAGCTCAACTCGGAGCGTGCAGGGACAAACGTCGATAAAAAGGTACTTATGTTCTCCTTCCTCCTCATGCATTAGTTTGTATAGATATGAAAGGAAGTCAGTGTCCACGTTAAGCACTTTCTATCTTAGAGTTAAGGGTCTAGCTCTTTGAGGCAATCTACCTGTCCGCAGGGAGATTTTCCTACAACAAATATATACAGGTCTTACAAGAATAATCATCAATAAATGATACATAGTATACATACCCGCTAATGGAGGATGATGGCATTGGGCCACACACGTCTGAATGGATGAGTTCCAATGCTCCTTCTGCTTTGTTGTCCCTCTTTGGAAAGGGGTTCTTGATGTTCTTCCCTTGCGCACATTCATTGCATATGCCTTCCTGATCAACCTTGAGTTCTGGTAAACCTATGACAGCTTTGCATATGTAGGTAGCGCCTTGTAGTTGATGTGGGCCAATATTCTATGCCAAAGTTCGCATGAGTTTTCGATGGCATGGGTCATAGCAGTTTCTGGGTGACCCTTCATCTTATATAAACCATTTTATTCACTTTTGATGACGATTTCTTCATTTAAGGTTTCTCCCTTAGCCCATAGAAGAACTTCTCCATCTATGAAGGCAACTCTATAGCCTTTCTTGTCTCAAGCTGATATGGAGAGTAAGTTCTTCTTTAGGCCTGGTACATAGAGTACGTCCTTCATTGTTATTGAGTTTTTTGAATCTAGCTTGTAGTTTGATTCTCCTATTCCCTTGATGGGATATTGATAATCCTCTCCAAGAGTTACT
>SNQJ01S0050936.1:230627-244406 GCA_010110895.2 Picea sitchensis
CTGCAACCATATAAGCAAACTTCCCTCAAGGCCAAGCAGTGTCAGAAGCTAGCACCCAAATTTTATGGCCCTTACACAGTTCTCAAGCGTGTGGGACAAGTCGCATATCAGTTAGCTCTGCCCAGTCAGTCGAAGCTACATCTTGTTTTTCATGTTTCAGGTTTGAAGAAGGTGATTGGAACCATGTGCCAAATTCAAACCAACCTTCCAGAATTAGCTGAAGAAGGATCCATTTGGCTACAACCAGAAGCAGCTTTGGACCAGCGGGAGCGTCGCCTGCGTCAGAGAACCATCAAGGAAGTGCTAGTACAGTGGAAAGATATGACTCCAGCCGATGCCACTTGGGAACCAACTACCATTCTGCAGCAATTTCCACATCTCAAGCCTTGAGGACAAGGCTATTTTTAAGGGGGCGGACATGTTAAGGTCCTAACCCGCACATAGGTAGATCAATGTATTTGAATGTAATAAAGGTCAATATTAATAAGACCTTTCAATAAAATAGAATAAGGCAGATGTAAGAAGACCTAATAGAAGCTTCTTCTTCTAGAATGATCTTCCTCTAGATGCTTCTATTAATAGACACATTTAGTATAAATAAGGGTCGAGGGTATGAAAACCCTAGCTTGGAGATTATTGTAACAGAGCGTTTCTCTACTGGAGGTTTCCCCCTCGAAGAGGCCTGTGAACATTTCTATCTGAATCAAAGTGCTATTTTTGTTGCTATTTCGTACATCATTTCTGTGTATTGTGAAGATTATGCTGGATATTTTACTGTCATTCTGTTATTTCTAGCATTTCATTTATGTTTTGCATATTTTATATATCTGGTATCTTGCATGAGGCTTGTATATATAGAAGATGAATGGTCACAATCATTAACGAGGAGATAAAAGATAATGGATAGAAATGGATAACATAATAAATTAATAGAAATACCCATCGAGATTAGGCAATCTATAAAGGAAAAAATAATAGGGTTTTTAATGGGATAATAAGAGAGATAATCACGGAGGATAAAAGAGGAAGTTGAGATGAAACATGATAATAATAAAGTATTAATGAAGGAATAAAAAGCGAATAAAAAGGGTAAGAGTTGTTGAGATTTGGAGGAAAACATGATGATGGGGGATAGAGAAATAGTAATAAAAAGTAAGGAGAATGATTTTTTTGAGATAAGTGATTGAGTTTAGACCCGATGAAGTGGATTTCTCCACAAAAAATGAAATTGCTTGATCCATATTATATTCGGAACGAAATGAAAGAAGAGAGATTACAATGAAATACTCATAAAAATTTCCAGAAACAAAGAGATACAATAACACATGATTTCTATTAATGAAATAAATGTACAAAGACTGTAAAAATACACAGTGCAAGACTCGCTAGAATGGTGGCAGTTTATCTCTGAGAAGAGATGTGATTACTATGCTCGTTCGTCAGAATATGATTACAATGAGGCTCTGAGGGATGTTTTATGGTAAACATGAATAACCAAACCCTAGACATCCAAAAACCTAACCCTAGGAGATGAAGTGTCAAAAGTCATGTGGGCCCTATTGGGGTAAGTTAGTACATTAACTTCCTGAGGTCGTAACTTTTGCATACGATCTCCATTTTAGGCATGTGATAGCCCATTAAAAATGTCTTTTCAAGAAATACGCATTATGTTGTCAAAATCTGACTCTGTCTACAATTTAACTGTTCCAAGCCAAGAAAACATTATTTAGAGCCCCAAAACGGCCCTAGAAGTACAAAAAGATGTTCTGACATGATTTTTTTTAAATAAGCCAATTGGAATAAGTGGGCAGCCACCAATATCCACTTGGATGCTTTGTAGGGCTTCAAGATATCCTCGTAAGTGCATAACCCACAATTACAAAGAAATGTCTCAATTACAAAGAAACGTGTTGAACTGAAAATTGTCAAGATGAGCCAGTTGGAATTTGGAACGGGTGGGTGGACACCAATATCAACATGGATAAATCCTCCCACCTTAGGAAGCAATGGTATCCATTGCGTTGAGTGCCTGGGGAAAGGGGAAAGAGTTTTATGAATTTGAATCTTGGTGAGTTGTGTGCCTTGTTGGAGAAGTTGCATTGCTTGGTCTGTGGAAGGTTGTCATGAACTTGTTGTTGGAAAGGTTGAATCTGTTCCACCAACCTATTGTCTCTAGGCTTGACGAGGTATTGTGTAGGCACCATTGTAGGTGAAGAAACAATATCTTCTTTCTCTTCTACAATCTGTTTCTTTTGGATAGAAGGTGTCAAGCCTGCAGTGGTTGTAGTGGCCTTCTATGCATCCTTTGAACAAACTATGAAGATGATGAATTTTGCAGTATGAGATATTACCTTGTGGCAATGTTTTGGTGGAAAAGTAGTCAGAACTACCTTTTGTATCCTGTAGAGCTAACTCCCCAGAGTAATAATGACACTACATGGTCGAGACTCATAAACATCATGATGTTTCCACATATATGGTTGGCCCAAAAAAAAATCACAAACATCACGAGGGGAAACATCACACACTACCTCATCCTTGAAGAGTTGGATTCCATAGGATAGGTGACACAATGGGCTAACATGAAGATCTTGTCCCTGGTGAATCCACCTGATGGTGTATGGTTGCGAGTGTGGTGTTGTCGACAACCCAAACTATTTGACAACATCATTTAAGATGAGGTTCTTTTGGCTACTTCTATCAACAATGAAATGCAACGGGGTCCCCTTCACCCACATCTGTGAATGAAAGAGGTGCTCCCCCTCTTCATGATCTATTGGTTCTTTTGGTTGAATTGTTGTGGTTGCAACAATAGTAGTAGGGTCTGCATTGATGATCTGTCTGTTTTCAATATTTTCTGGATCAGATTCTGAATCAGGGTTCGACTCCTTGTCTTTGACCCTAGACAACAATCACTGTTTTGAGTGACATTCATCGGTGTTGTGCCAGGGGATTTTGTGGAATTCGCACCACTTCCCAGTGTCATTCTTCATCTTTCCTTTCCCCTTCTTTTCCTATGTCTTGGACTAGTTTTCGGAAGGTTGTTGGTTAGGGTCGTCTTTACCATGCTTTAGTTGTTGCAGATTTGCATATCCGAACTCCCATTTGTTCTAGTGCCTAAATTTCTGCTTGATTTTAACGACATATCGATATGCATCTCCCATTTTTTACAATTTCTATAAATCTGAAACTGAATAACTAGTATTATGTACAATTTCTCCTCTTATTTTGATGTGGATTTGTGAATTGTAAGATGTTAACATTGTTTCGAGTGTTTCTAGTAGTTATTGGATGTTTGTATTTATTGGATTTCAATTATTGTTTTCACTATAATGATGCCCAGTAAAGTAGAAAACATAAATGGCATCGAAACTTTTGGAATTTTATTTTTGACCTCCAAAAATTCAAACTGATGCGAAAACTTTCAGAAATTTGAGAAGTAGGCAATAGAAAGAAAAAACCTTGAAATGCTTAGTTTGAAATGTGCAACGAGCCTCTTAAATGATATTGGATTCAAAAGAATAGTTTGGATTATTTGAAATAATGCATGGATTACAATGTAGAATATTGGTGTGGGTAAGTTTTAACGAGGACTTAGATTAATTTTAAAATTAAAAATGTAATCATAAAGCAAGTACTTTTTTATTACATAGGATTACAATGTAGAATATTTTAAAATGTAAACATAAATTAAGTATTTGTTATTACATAGGATTACAATTTAGAATATTGCCCTAGATAAGTTTTAACGAGGACTTAGATTAATTTTTAAAATGTAATCATAAAGTAAGTATTTGTTTGTCTTTAAAAAAATTTAAATATTATATATTTTTATTAAAAATTATTAATTAGTAAATATGAGAGTAAATATTAGTTTAATTTGAATTTCATTTCTTAAATGATAATTGTATTCTATAATTATTTTAAATTGATATTGTATTTTTAATAATTATTTTAAATTAAATTAAATATAGATAAATATTTTGGATTATTTAAATTGAAGTAGACATTATAATTTATAAAAAATGTTATGGATATTGTTATGATTATACTTTAGATTAATTATAAATCTGCATGGTTTTGGATTATCTAAATTGAAGCATTATTAATCTATAATATTATTGATATTGTTATGATTATACTTTAGATTAATTATAAATATGCATTATCTAAATTGAAGCATTATAATCTATAATATTATTGATATTGTTATGATTATACTTTAGATTAATTATAAATATGCATGGTTTTGGTTTATCTAAATTGAAGCATTATAATTTATTGTTGACATTGCGATACTTAGGGTTAAGATTGACTTAAAAGATGTATTTTTTTATAACTTTAAAAGGTTTGATATTATTTGTTTACATCAAATATTTATTAATTTAATTATTATTTTATATAAATATTATTAATTTAATTATATTTTTTTATATAAATATTAGTAAATATAAAAGATTAATATTAACTTATAAATTAAAAAAATAATCATTAAAAAGTAAGAAAATGAAAAAGATAAAATAATTTTTTTGAGTGTGAACATCACTACTATGTTAGTATTAGTGCTTAGTACAACATTCACTTACGAATGGTGAAGATGGATATGTCTACAAACATGTATGTATTAGTATAAGATTTAAAATTGGGAAATGCAATGACATTAGAGAAGACTTCTTATATATTTAGGGTAAAATCATGAAGATGGGTAACACTTTTACTTGTTTTATGAAAAAAAAAACTGTATTTTCACAAGTTCTTCAACTTACGGCATACAAAAGTATTTTTTTTTATTTAGAATTTCACTTTACAAAAAGAAAAAACTTGTGAAGAATTTTGTTAGCTTTCCAATGACTAGTTTTTAAATTTTGTTTATTAAGATTTGATATGTCAATTTGAAAATTGTTTAACAGTATGTTCCTTAAACATGAAATGAATGATAATGAGTTCTTTTTTCCCAAAACAACGTATCTATTATTAAAGTTATGTTTTTAAGAAACAAAATATACTGCAACAATCTACAGAGACTCTATTTTATTATGACTATAATTTTGAATCTAACGGATGAATATTATAATTTCTAGAATTTTTTTAAGTTGACCAAGCTGAAAACGTTTCCGATTTTAAACACATGTTTTCCCACACCTTGTATCTATCTTAATTTTTACTTAAAAGTAAAATCTAAATATACCCTTTTGCAAAGAACAATTTAAGGATTATGAATATAATTTTTTCTAAATTTTTCACTGTGTATTTTTAGAGATACAGATATTTCATTTTACCAAATCATAATGTCTGCTGAAAATATTATGCAGTGAGTTTTTAAAACAATTAAATAAAATTAGATAAAAATAATGAAAATGAAAAAAAATTATAGGAATTGAAAGTAGATTCAATTTTTCAAATGCTGGTGTCATTTTCGAAACCAAATTTTGAGTATTTGCAGGAGTTTGCAACCTCCAAAGTTCAGGTAAGCTTTGGGAAATTCTCTGGTTTATGTTTTTAGTCCCAATTTCCTATTTTCGGCCGGAAGAATCTTTCGACCGAAAGACTAAATTCTAACAGGAATTGTCAAAACTAAATAGTTTCCAAGGTTTTCGGCCAAAAAAACCTTGTTTCGGCTGAAAGATGGTTGAGTGAATTCCGTCAGTCGGGAAAAATGAAAAGACATGCCGTATCGTTTTATTTCGCGCCAAATTGTATAAATACGCTTTCGGCCGAACACATTTAACACAATTCATCGCTTGTTTGATGGTTTTCTAGAGCACCTAAACAAAGTTTTGAATCATCTTTTTGGTTTTTGTTGAATAAGGTAATTGGTATTTGTTCAATATTTTATTGGAATAACAATTTATATGTTGAAAGATAAATGTTGATCATTTTTTCAAGGTGAAGTCTTTGTTGAACATATCTTTTACAGATAACTATAAAAGTCATGCGAAGCAAAATTTTGCACAAGAGAAAATTTGATCGCACTCGAGATGATACTCACCAAAATGAACAAAGGAAAGAGCAATATTGGAGAAAGAAATGAGAACACCAAATATTGAAGAAAGAAACGATGATAATGTAAATAGAGATTTTCAACAAGAAGAAGTCCAACCAGGTATGCATGCACATATTGTCTATATTAAAAGTATATAATTAAAATTTAAAACATTGTTTAATATAATTGATTGTAATTACAATTTGATGTTTTTCAAAAAACATAAATAGATTTGTCTCATAATGTCGAAGAAGACATTGAAACTGAAATTGAAGCATAAGACGTTGAAACCGAAATTGAAGCAAAAGACGAATCACTATAGGTATGTACATAAATTTAGATAATACAAGATTAACACTTGTATATATAGTTTAGTGAATTTATATTCGGGTTTTGTTTTTTAATATAAACTTTAAATTAAAATATGTAGGAGAATCTATCAACATTGATGATGAAATATTAGAAAATGTTGATACTGAAAAATTTGGGAAGAAAAAAGCTAAGCATTATATAAGATATCGAACTAAGAATGTGTATAATACATTTTTCATGAATCAATAACAATACAAGATCAACTTTTACTCTGTCTAATAAAGTCAAGAAAGTTAAAATAATCTACATCATTATTGGGTATTCAAAAGTCGACAAAGGATACAAAGGTGAAACAAAATGTCTTTGACAATATAACTAGTGTATTAAAAGCTTTTGGAAAATCTCGAAAAAAAAATGTCAGTGTTGCATGTAGAGTGATACAAACTCCAGTTGTTTCATCTAGCAATATAAAATATCATTTGACACGACACATGGAAAAAATGATGGGAACATAAAGAAAAACATTGCAGAAACATAGAAAATTTCGATTGCAAATAGATGCAAATGATGAACTGGCTTGTTGGACAGTGATTTCTAGAAAACACTACAAAGATAAACTTGCAGAAAATGTTAAAGAATTGGCCCGTAATTGTTGGTTGGAAGAATCTCGTGTTTCACCACATACAAGGGATGTGTTGTGATGAAGAATAACACAAAAAAAATATGAAGAACATCCAAAACATATATTGTGAATGACACAAATAGAATTGTTCAATAAGTTCAAAGAAGAGAACAAAGAAGTTAAAATTTCCATCAATACATTTGTGCAAAAAAAACCATGGTTTGTTATACCCATCATTGTTCGTGACACTTGTTGTTGTCATTATCATATGGAATTTGAGTTGTATTGTGACACTTTTTTGGATTTTGGTAAGACTTTATGGCCAAGTTCACCTCCTCCTTCCACATTCCGTGCTTTTATATATGAAATTCTATGTGAAAGAGAAGATGATGATTTATTTAAAAAAAAAAAATTGTGTTGGTGGAAAGAAATGTGATCATTGTGGAAATATAAGTTTGTTTCATTCAAAGTATCATATTGATATGAATGATCAATCATTTTCTAATATAACAGTCAATTGGAAGAGATATGAATATATCAACATCACGACTCAACATGCTTCAAATGTTATTTCCAAAAGGATTGATTTGAAGGTAGATAAAATCTGTCTGATAGATGTTTTGAAGAAGTTTGAGGAATAAATTTATAAATACACCAAGCATTCACATAGAGATCGATGGAAAGACCTACAATTCAAACTATCCCATGAAGTGTTTCCACCAAGGACAATTTTGTCTGTAGTTGATTTTTCAGAGAATTACACATTCACTGCACAAAAAGAAATATAGAGTGAATATTTTTTTTTTAAGTAAAAAAGAGGTGGTTCATGCTATATTAAGTGGAAAAATAAATACAAGTGTGCAGAGGCTACCATTTGTGCCGCCGTTTTATCAGAAACCAGCAAATCTGGAAGCCAATGTTGTTCCAATAAAAAAAGGTCAGTCTGCCATCTATCTTGCCCGTAGGAAACCAGGGCAGATAGATTTTCATAGTCTGAATGGTGTCCATGGTGTTATAGTGAGCCCCTAGAAGCCTAGGCATGGCTGTGAGTAGTAAAACTAAACCAAACAGAAGCCTAAGCATGGATCTTAGTAGTAAACTTAAAACAAATAGAAGCATAACCATGGTGATTACCCAGTGGCCCTGTCGGCCTCGTCTTCTTGTTCTCCTCCTCTAGTTGGCATCACGAATGACTGTGCACAGATTGGGAATTTATGTCCTACTCGGGCTTGGAATACGCGTCGTATGTCCAATCGCTAGCTCACGAGGAGGACACGGTGGACATGGTCTGCCATCTGTTCCCTCAAATCAAACATGAGTTTTAGGTGCTCCGGGTAGAGGAAAGGTGGCGACACACACCACTGCTCATGCATGGATGAAATGGGAGGTGGTGACAGGATCTTTCCACCCTCCCCTGTCGTGCCTTCCATAATGTTCTCCTCCTCCTCACTTGGGACTACATCCCCTTGTTGTTCTCCGCCTGCTCCTTCATCCTCACCGCCTCTCGTCCTTGTGTCCAAGGGGTGTTCAACCTCAATTGTGGCCTCTTGAGAGACCATGTATTCTCGTATCTCTTCCTCTATGTAGCAGATGGGGAATTCATCACAATTTTCCACTCTTGTTTCGCTCCCTGGGTGCTTCTTAGAGGCTCTCGAGGTGTCTTTTTCCAGAAAATGGCTTGTGGGCTGCCAATTATAGGGCACAATGAATAATAGATTCTCTGGAGGAGCCTAAACAGGCTCCTCTGGGATAATATCCTCCACATATGATATGGGAGGGAGTCAAGCCTCATTTTCTCTACGAAGTAAAAGGGTGTGATCCAGTGAGAGAACTCGCTCCATTCATTGCAACAGTTGACATCAAGTGGCATAGGTATACCAGGTAGAACCACGACATGGTTTTCCTCTTTCTCGAGGCATCAGAGTGAAAGAACTGATTGAAAATATGCAAAGGGTGGTTTGAGTGATGCACCAAATCTCACAATTGTAGCAAGGGTGTAGGACGAAGATGAACTTAGTGCATCCATGTCTCGACCCGTTCAAAAGTGAGAGGAGCGATAGGATGTCCTCCTCCATTAACTCTATCACCTTGAATGCTTGCAGGACCAGACTATTCCTACAAGGGAGAGGTCCCTTGTCTTGAGAATGGTGGTTGAGGCCAGCTCCCATAGTTAATGCTAAGGGGATTGGGGTTAGCCTACCGCATTTAAGGCCATGCCCTGTGCCCTTCCAGGTGGCTGAAAAACTTGACGTGTCACCCCATCTGGGGTGAAATACAAAGTGAATATTATCATTCTGATCAAGTCACGATATTTGTCCACATTCTATATAGACATTCTCAATGGAGTCTTGATAACATAGAAAGCAACAACGACAATCGACATGTTATTAAAGACTATCACTTTTATATAAGTAATGATCGAGCACACGACACACATTATGTACAACATTGTTTTGATAAATTTTATGATTCATTGAAAAACCATGAAATCGGATTTGATCGACATTAGATAAGGTCAGATGGGTGTGTGGGTCATTTCAAATCTTCATGATCATTTTATTGGTTATGTCCTCTTCATAAAAAATTAAACATTACAAATTGTTGGAATTTTTTTGAGACTAGTCATGGAAAAGGAGAGAATGACGGTGCAGGGGCATGTGTAAAATGAGCTCTTAGAAGGTATCATATGAACCCTCATGCCGATCGACTTGAATCTATTGAACAATTTTTTGAATGGTGAAAAATGGTGCTAAGCCATGAATATAATCCGTCAAGGGATGTGCACAGGTATATATAAATGTTACAAATGTACACAAGATACTTTTATTTGAACGTGTTCAAATTTATATTCAATCTTCAATCATTTTCTTGAGAGATTTCAAGTTAACAAGTTCTTGTCTTGTGCATGTTTTTTTGGTATGTTGGAATCCAAGATGTAAATAGATCAATCCCATATGACGCTAGTACAATACTTAGGACATGAAAAATACATTCAGTTAAAACAAAACATTTTCAAAATGGGTTTGCATTTGATAGAAGAAATGAGTCTTGTTTTTGTTCAGTTTGCATAGAGGACACAAAATCCATAGATATTTGCGAAAATGAAAATGCAGAATATGTTAAAGCTTGGAGACATACCGACCTTAATGTAAAAGGGAAAATGCCACTTGCAATCTCAAAGGAGATGGAATCAAATGAAACTATAGTGTCATTTGATGGCGATAGAGTTTTTGATCTTGTTAGAGAAGGTAATTTTTATGTTTCAATTTTTTCAAATAACTTGTAGATGTACTTGTGTGATAATATAACATGAACTATTTGTTGTCCAATATATCCAATTGTTTGCAGGAGATGTCTTTGCCATGGTTGCACCTGTAGACAACATTGAAAACATGAAATATTATTTGATGCAATGCACATAACAAAATATGAGGTTATTAGAAGATTTTGTTGATAACGATTTTATATATGAAAGAGGATACATTGTATTGAAATGATATTTTTTTCAAAAAACCCATCAAATCGATACTCATGTTCACTTTCAAGACTACCAATCAGTTGTCACAAGTTGTCAATATAGTCATTTGGTATGTGCAACATGCATAAAGTTAATAGAAGTTCAATAATAATAATAATAATAATAAAAGTTAGAAAATGGAAAATGTCCAAAGTCGATCATGAATGAATAATTGATGGAATACCATTAAGATGTTTTTAAACAAATGGCACATGTACATTCCAGAATTTTTTTTTTCCATTGAAAGTACATGTCTTTATGAATATCTAGGATTCTAGAATCATTTCCAGTTTAGTTTACTTTCATGGTCCATTCAATTAAGAAAAGTTGTATTTCTCATGAATTATAAAGTTTATCAAACCTTATTTACAATTTCAGGGAAGAACCTATAAATTGTATCTAGAGAACCTAAATTGATGACTTGTTTTGACTATTTTCAACCATATTTCCAAATAGGATATGTATAAAAATGTTATGTATAAAAAACTACAAATCATTCTTAAAAAACACAGATAAAATATGGTTCAACCATATTTTATTTGTGTTTTTCAACCATTACACCAATCAAAATTATTTTATGAGCATTACACCAATAAAAATTGAGTTCTATCCCTTTTTTATTGTGAGCATTTTATTTTAAACTAAAAAATTGTTAAACACCAATTCCATTGAACACCTACTTTTTTCAATAGTATTTTTTTTTCCATTTTATTTTAATAATATTGCATTAATTTAAAGAAAAGTTAAATATATTTTATATTTTCTATTGTAATAATATCTTGTTTCAAATTTTAACTCATTCTGGTTTTTATTTTACTTTACGAACATTATATAAATTAAATTTGAATTGAACATCTCCTTTATTTTGAATATTTTTTTTAAATTATTGTTCTCAAAATTAAAGAAGAGTTAAAAACATCTCTTTCATTTTGAGATTTTATTTTATTAAGGGTATATGAACTTTGAGGTGAATATCTCTTCTATCTTTGAGCATTTTTTTAATGACTATGATAAAATTAAATAAGAGTTGATCATCTCATCCATTTTAAGGTTTTATTTTATTGTCACATCAATTTGAGTATTTTATTTTATCATTATCACACAAACCAAAAAAGAGTTGAACATCTCTTCTATCTCAAGATTTTATTGTATAAACATTACCTATAATTAATTTGGATATCTCTTCTATCTTGAGAATTTCATTTTTATGACTATAGCACCAATCAAAGAATAGCTGAACATCTCTTCTATCCTAGATTTGAGAGCATTGACTTCTTTAAGTGGCAATTTTTTATTTTATTTTTTAAATTAATATTCTAACAACTAAAAACAATTTAAACATCTCTTCCACTTGTTGTAATAACACTTTAATAATAATATCATATATATACCAATATCTCCATTCTAATTAAGTTGATTTTCATTTAAAATTTGAAATTATTTAGAATCTCCATTTTAATAATTAAGTTGATTTTCATTTAAACGTTTTTAGAAGTGTTAATCATTAGAATTAAATTGCATAAATTGTAATTAATAGATCTTCTCTAACAAAGTTAAGGAAATTAATACAACCTTGCATAAAGTCAAGTGAATGACCCTTACAAAAATGTGGGTTTATGTGAATAGTACTAAACCATAGCCTACAAATCATTTTACTAATGTAATTATGTTTCATACATGATATCTAAGTTGTACAAGGGGTATGTGTTGTTCCTTGACATGTTTAAAACACAATTTCTAAAACACAATGATTGAATGCATACCTCCTCCTTTGAATCCCACATTGGTTACCTTCTTCCAAAATCAAACACAAGTTTTTTGAAAGGAAATTGGTAGATCTTGAAAATTTCTTCATTTTAGTGCAGTTCATACCAGCATAGGCTTTGCATGGTTTAAAGTGTTTTCTACTACCATATATTCTGAAATAGGTTTTGCATGGTTTAAAGTGTTGTCTACTATCATATATTCTTAAATAGATATGCACTAATACAATCTTGTATGTTTGGCAGTTCACTTTTTTCTTGTCCATCTATTGAGTTTGCATATTCTTAAATATATAAACAATAACACATTCTTGTATTATTTCACACTCTAATTTTCTCTTGTCATTTATTTAGTAGATTTCATATGCCTATCTTTCCTTTAGTTTTTTTTATTAGTTAAGTGCAACTATGTAACCATTAGGGTCATTTGTAACTAGAAAAAAAATAAATCTTTTAATATAAAATTATTCTGCCAAAATCATTTGATGATATGTCAATAGAATCATATTTTTAATAGTCCACAATGAACATAAAATGAAACATTTAAATTAATACATAGCAGAAAAGTATTTAAGAGTTTGATGCTTAATTTAATGCATTGTAAAAATGATAATATACAAAATATTAGTACATTACTAACAACTTTGCCACTTTTTTTTCCATAAACTTTGAGAAATCAAATATGAGACAATAAATTGATAGTTTGAATTCCAAAATTATGAAATATATATATATATATATATATATATATATAATCAAAGTCTGAATAGTTACATTGTAAAATACACAGGTTCCACATCCATTTTAGGATGATAACAAAAACTAAGACATTTAACTCCAAAATTTTGGACTCTAAGCCATCGCTTTAAGATAGATCGCTCCATACCTACAATTCAAACCTGCAAAAAAAAAGAATTCAAAAATTAAAAATTTACAATTCAAACATGCGAAATAAAACATAATTAAAAAATTGTGATTAAAACAAAATTGACATACATACCAAAAGAGTTAAGTTTCATCCTCCAACATACTCTTTCCCACAAAATATATTGTAAACATATTTTCCACCAAATATAATTTAGACATCTGTAACAATAAAAAACAATAATACAAAAAACAAATAACACATATTAGCATATATACTGTAACTAAATAAACAATAAACAATAAGAAATAATAACATACTCAACCATAGTTAAACAGATTTAAGATAGTTACTCTCCACATTAAGCATACATGATTTAAACAATTTGTAAATCTTATCTAAAATCTTAAAAAAAAATTAAGAGAAAATTTTTGTTCTTGGTAAAAACAAATTGTGAGTTAGAGTTAGATAATAATGTAAAAATATATATAGAACTGTGTATGAAGAAAGTTCACAAATCTCCATATTAAGTCATTCTTCCAATGAAATATTTATCTCTTTGTGGATAAAGTCCCAAATCCTTCAGGTGAAATTCTCCTTGTGGATAATGTCCCAAATCCTTCATGTGAAATTCTCATCCTAGGTGATGTTATTTGATCATATTTACACAACAATAAAATACTAATCTCCTCAACAGTAAAATACTTCTCTCCTCTT
>SNQJ01S0050938.1:23857-45312 GCA_010110895.2 Picea sitchensis
TACCTGCACCACCGAACTCGAACTTGCCATCCCGGATGCCATGAGTGTTGAGCGTGAGTTTATGAGCCGAATTCACATCACAATCCTATTCTGGCGTGCAAGATTGAGTTTCCATCATTACCCACTCTCATCAGCGCATGATTTGGATTTGCCTAACGTGGGATGATCATTTCATCATTACCTTCAGACGTGGATATCACGCACGTGATTCCCGCTTTCTTCAACAACGGCCCATGGAAAGCGCCTCTGTCAGCTGTTCATACTTTCCACTTACGCCAGCGCGCGACCCTGTGGAAAACCCCTGATAGCTGTGGAAAGTATGCACTTTCAACAGCACACCACTTTGTAAAAAGCACTCCTTCGCTACAGAAAGTATGCACTTTCAACAACGCACGACCCACGAAACTGATTCTTGCACATTTTGAAATTCACCACTTTCAACAGCGCAAAGACTTGTAAAAAGAAATCCTTAGCTGCTGAAAGTTGCCACTTTCCACAGCGCACACTCAACTTTTGGACACACGTTAGCTGTGGAAAGTGAAAAATGAAAATTTTGAAAAGAAGACTTTATGGGTCAAATTATTTTCTAAGACAAAACCAAAACCTAATTTTTTGCGGCTATAAAAACTCAAAAAATAACTTGAGGACACTACCGATAGCCATGATATCCACTACAAAACTCAACCAAAAAGACGGTTTCATTTTGGGAGTTAACACACGTACTTGGATAATTTTGTATAGCGAAAGATATATGTTGTTGATGACTTTTCTCTCGACATTGTTGGTCATGGTGATGTTACCTGTCGACATGGAAGGATTGTCCACATCAATCATGTGCCGAATCTCAGTGCAATTTTGTTGTTGGTTTCTCAATCAACACAAACAGGTAAGGTTGTGGAGTTATGGATAAATCGGTTTTTTGTTCGATATTTGAAGAATGGTCAATTGATTTTCGTCGAAGGGTTTCTCAACCCAAAAGACAGTTTGTATAAGTTTTGCGACTCGACTCGACCCGAATGCTCTTATTGCTCACACTGATGTACGAAGTCAAATTTGGCATGAATGACTCAGACACCTAAATTTTCAAAGTCTGCAGTCGATGGAAACATAGAGTATGGTTGTTGGTCTACCTAAAATCCCCCCCCTTGATGGAGTCTATAGAGGATTCATGTTGGGTAAGCATCGTCAGGCACCCTTCGACTTTCACAAAGCGTTTCGAGCACAAAATATTCTAGAGTTGGTTCATAGTGATCTATGTTGCATCAATCTACCTTCCTTAGCAGGTGAAAGGTATATTTTGACCTTTATTGATGATCTCTCTCGATTCACTTGGATTTATTTTCTGAAAAATAAGAATCATGTCTTTGAAAATTTCAAGGTATTTAGGTCCTTTGCTGAAAAACAATGTGGTCGACCTATCAAGTGCATGAGATCAGACAATGGTGGTGAGTATGTGAATCGACCTTTTGAAGAATACCTTGTTCGATCTGGTGTTGATTGGAAATGGTCAGTGCCTCATACTCCGCAATAGAACAACGTTACAGAACACAAGAATAGAAAATTGGTCGAGATGGCTAGATGTCTTTTGCAGGACAAAGACCTGCCTCCTTGCTTCTGGTCTAAAGTAGTATATTGTGCAAACTATCTTTTGAATTGTATTTCGACTCGAGTTGTTCCTTCTGTGACTCTAGTCGAACGATGGTGTGAAATAAATCTCACAGTCGTCTACCTCCACATATTTGTATGTGTTTCTTGGGATCATATTCTATATGATTGCAGAAAGAAATTGGATGAAAAGAGTCATGCATGCATCATGATGGGCTACTCTAAAGAGTTTAAGGCCTATCGACTATTTGACCTTGTCAAACAACAAATCATTATCAGAAGAAATGTGTGGTTTGATGAGAAGTCTTCAGTTATTAAGTTGTTGAATGCTTCATGTGGTTTACTACAGGATGGTCCCTTTGATGTTGTTTTCGACAATGGCTCTCCTTTTTTCATTTTTCAATCCTTTGACTAGATAGTCAAATTTCGTTCCTATTTCAACTAGGTCATTGGCCTCTATTCCTGATTTGACTGGTTAGTCGATTTTTGGTTTGAATGGTCTTCCATATCCTTCAATTGAACCTGTTTTGACTTTTGATAGACCTTCTCTAGTGGACATCAGTTCACCCCTTTCTTGCCTACCTAGATGGTATGCTAAGACGATTGAAGTCGTTGCTTCTTATGTCGGTGATATTTCTTTAGGTCGACAAAATTGTAGTCAGAAACAACATGCCAATGTTTCTTTGAAGACTCGTGTTCTTGAAACTTGTGATCATATTACATACTCAGATGCACATGGACAACCTGATTGGGAGCATGCTATGCAAACTGAGATGGATTCTCTTGTGAAGAATCATACTTGGGATTTACTTCCCTGACCTCAAGGGAAACATTGTGAAATGTCGATGGGTTTACAAAACCAAATTTACCTCTGAAGGTGTTGTTGAGTGTCATAAATATCGTCTGGTTATGAAAGACTTTTCTCAACAAGAAGACATCGACTATATTGAAACCTTTGCCCCTATTGCAAAGATGAATTATGTTTGGTTGATTATTTCCCTTGTTGTTCGTTTTGGATGACAACTCCACCAGATGGATGTAAAGAGATATTTTCTTCATTGTGACTGCAATATACCTTATGTATATTACAATGTTCGTTAATTACTAATTAAATCATTATTTTAATAATTATACTTTTAATGTAAAGTCACGTCTTTTTAGATAAAAAGACGTGACTCTACTCATTTACGTGTATTTATACACGATGTTGTACATTGAATAAGACAATGAATAATAAATTTATTAAATATTAGATATACATTTCATATATATCTAGTTTCATGCTTCCAATTGGTATCAGAGCGAGAGCCTGGTGAAAGCCAAAAGCACATGCGTTCAAGATGAAAAATATGATTCTTAAAAACATGAAAATTAAAACCATTATGGAAAATATGAGCAACATTCTTGAAGAAATGAAGAATTATGTGAATGAAATAATAGAAGAACAAATAGAGAAGGCAGTATTGGCGTATTTGAAGGAGAGGGGTTTCCTCCAAAACCAAATGTCACTTCAATAAGGACATCAAAAGAATACCTCTGTCACTGAGACGAACCCCAAAGACGAGGGCCAGTCCACACTAGCGTTTGGACAATCAAATCCAACTTTTGGGTAGAGTGCCTTTGGGAAACCCACTCAATAGAATATAATGATTACTAAATCACAACCTGTAACAAATCCATTTGGAACTCTTCCGACAATGCTTCAGATGTCTATTCTGGTAATGACCAACTAGAATGAGGAGACTATTCTTTCCGCCAAATTTACATTAGACTGAATCTGGGAAAAATGGTCATTTGTTGAAGAAGCTCATCTCCATTGATCCAGGTTAGGTTATTACAGTAAGAATTCGTTTGTGAGCTCATCATCGTCAACCATGGTCGTGGAAATAAACTAAAATGGAGAGGAAGGAAATGATATGGTTAGAATGTTGAGTTCGGATGGCCAAATTTTTTAGGTGAAGGCGGTGGTGGTGTTGCAGTCGGTGATCGTAATCAAAGAGATAGAAGACTTCAACACTAAAGAGCCATTCCTTTGATCGACGTGTCAAACAAAATTTTGGAAAAGGTTATTGAATATTGCATGTATCATGTAGATCATGCATGTTCATGTATACCACAATGGTGTCTGGGAGAAGATATCCCGACCAAGAATCGAGTTTTGATGATGTTGATCATGACATTCCATTATCATTTCGAGACAACAAGTTTAGACACATGCCATAGTTTTGTTCCAGATATTCTCTTAGCTTATAAGATATGTCTCCCAAGAAAATGATATTTTTAGGTCAATATCATTTGATTGAGTTACTCGCTGCCCCTTGGGGAAATCTTCCTCTCGTAATAGGTCTCATAATTGTAATTACCCTCTTTCTACTCAACAAAATGAAATGTGTGCAGATGATGATGGCATGAAAATTAGGAAACTTACAAAGGAAGAAGAGACATAGTACCTACTATTAGCACAAGATTGGTTAAGGTTCCAAGTGTCAGGAGACACCCACAGTCAATAAGAGCATAACCCCTAAGAAGAAGCCTATCATTTCTGAGAAGGAAAAGTCTTTTGTGCCAAAGGAAGATCCTCTTTCTACAAGAAAGAGTGTGAGGTTGAATTCCAGGGCTGCTAAGCGTCTAACTAGTTGGGTTTTGAGTTTTTGCTAAGTGCTAGTTTCCCCTGTGGTAAAAGGCACTATCCATTGTACAGTCAAGGCACTTAATTGAAATGGTTTTGCCATCATGAGAGACTACACATTTCTCTTCACACATTCAAGATTGAAGGCACTACGTTTTTGGTTATGCTACCCACACGTGCACACAGACGCAACGCAAGTGGTGCTACCCAATGGCGCTGCGTAATATTTCACAGAGGACATAAGCTACATACAGGTGCAGAAACACAGTCGGTCGCTACCTACAGGCGCTGCGTAATATTCTGGCAGAGACTAAATTGCGCAGAGTTATTCTGCCAGTTTTGAGTCACTAATTTAAAACTTGGGTTATGAGCAGTTGATGATGTATTTTTGAAAACTGTGGGAGGTTTTTGTTCATAACATTACAAATAACAAAAACCTCTCTCAGTTTTTCAAAATGTGTTTTGTTTTGAGAGATATTGGATATAGAAGTAGGCATTGTGTACTCTGCACAGTGGCGCTGCGTACTAATTTCCTGTAGTGGTCACGGTTTTGATATTCGCCTTGTTGGGAGGTTGCCACATGTCAAGGAGAGTTTGAATGGATTCTCAAGGATCAGTTAGATATCAAGGGACACCTGCACCTAATATTTAGCTCCAGAAAATGCCTCATGCATTAGGTGGAAACAATTTATTAATGACTTCCAACAAATTCCTGAAAATCAACAGTTTGTTGGATTTTTGTCTCTTTGACTGTTGCCACCTATCTCCAAGGCTTAGAATCTAATGGAGGAGATGGGATTCAACCTCCTTAGTTCCTTTGTATGCTATTGTCTATTTAAATAAGGAGAGATCTCTTGAAGAGAAGGAGGGATGAGCCAAGAGATGATAGAGAGAGTAGGAATAGGCAGTTTTTTGTGTGTGTTCATTTGTAAGCCTGTGGGAATTTTAGGATTGTAAGCATTATTGCTATTGGAGATTCATGAGAGATGTGATTTCAGATTGTAACTCTTCTTTTATATTTCTTCTTATTTGAATATATTGCAGATTTGAGGATCAAAGACTGTCAATGATTTATGGATCC
Source organism: Picea sitchensis (assembly GCA_010110895.2). NCBI lineage: Eukaryota > Viridiplantae > Streptophyta > Pinopsida > Pinales > Pinaceae > Picea > Picea sitchensis. The sequence continues at coordinate 29,173 of SNQJ01S0050938.1, forward strand.
CTAAGGAGTAGATGATCTGCTGTATTTTGCCCATCAGTCATTGTTTATATTCAAGTATTTTTTGATTCATTAAATTGAGAGGACCTCTATTTACTGAACATTCTATCTTATGTTTTCCTTCTTCATTTCTTCCACCTATCAACATATCATCTTGTTTTCTGTTAAGCAGCTTTTGTGCCTTAGATGAGTGGGATGTTTGTAACTTCATTGCCCATTGGTGTAGCCTACTGATCTGCAGTTTGCTGCCCTCTCTCTTTCTTTATCCATTTTGTTGATCCACCTATTCAAAACCAAAGTTATATTTTACATTCTGATGGGTGTTGAGCTTACACTTTAGCAGTAAAAGTGTGACTTTCAGTGCTAACACCTACCATGAGAGAGAATATTAAAAGACATGTAGAGATGCAAATGGCGTAGGCTTCAGGATAATTATGATCAAATGGTAGTAGAAAACTATAGCTTTGGTTGTTTCAATATTAATGGTGGGTATCCAAGTGCATCCTTGAAGCTCCATCCCTCAGACCCTACTTAATCTTGTTACCCAAATAATAATAATCAGGGCATTTTAGACAAAAATTCCACCATGCACTTCCTCCAATTTCCCCCATTCCCCATGGGGACCATAGATGATATCGACCCATGGGATGTCCAATTCCTCAATGTTGATCGTGCAATCCTCTCCCAAWTTGCATTGTCTTCCAATTATTCGAATATCACAAGTCTTCGCTGCCTGGTTTGTCAAAAGATTGTTGAGGCCAATGGATTTAGTTTTAGAAGGAGAGAGTGGACAATGAATATGGAGGGAATGATACCGGACTTAGAAGCGGGGTTTTTTTATGTATCTCCTTATCTATACATCGTGGATGTGAGTAAACTGGCGGGAATACACCTGAATATAAAATTTTCCATGACAATCATATGATACCTTCCATCCAAGACATTGGATGGGCGTGGTGGCGGCGAGATGATGATGATGTTGACGATGTTGTTGTTGATGATGATGACGACGATGATGCACATCAGTTCACAATCAGATCTGGGAGCGGCGGAGTCACGACCTCCAGGTTCGCTACTAATTTTGATGCCAAGGTTCCAATTTGTGAGATGTCTTTTGCTACTATTTCATCTAATAATGTCGGGGGTGTTGGTGGGACTCGTGTTCCCAAAAAGTTACTTGTTTATGATTCTAAGTTTTCTCACGAGTTTGAAGAAAGTGAAGTCTTTTAACTAGTCTTATGAATGTGAGCCCAAGCTCGACTTGGCCACTCGAGTATCTAAAAAAAATGTAGAGATTAGACGGTTGGATGAAGTGTACAAAAATGTTTTGAACAATGAGATAGAAAGGGGAGAAATTATACGATAGTTTCGGCGGTCAATTTGGTGTAGTTTGAAAATAATGAATATCATTTGGACAAATATGGAAGAAGGATGACATATTGTTTACAACGGTACTCTGAAGTTAAGAAGCATAACTGATGACTTTGAAGGCCTCTCTCAACGCAATTTGGCAGCTAATGTAGGGATGAACTTTGATGACCTTTTTGTCTTTATCACTCAAATGGCTCTTGCAAATTTTACCCAACTCATTGATATCATGCAATCATGGGAAAGAAGATACAATAGGAATGGCATGGAAGCTTCAGAAATGGAGAAATTTCAACAACTTCTCTTTAATTTGATGTCCATTGGTAATGTTGCACAAAATATGGCTTCTGTTCATTACCTTGATAGGTATAGTAAAGAGCATAAATTTCATTTAGAAGATGTATCTATTCTCTTTGTTGAAATGAGAATGTTAGAGGATAATAATAATCATGAACTCGACGATGCCCTTGAAAACAAATGTCATGTATCACATATGACAAATCTAAAAATCACCAATGTAGACATTTTTTATGAAGTAGATATCAAGACATATGTATCTATACTTGAAGGATCAGAGAAGTCAATATATCAAGACATCTTCGCACAGTACATAAGGATCGATTTATTTCATGACAAAGACTACAATGAAAAACATGAAGATGAAGAGGAGGATGAAATTGAGCTCTAATGTGATTGGAGGGGTATACTTGATTCCTCTTCCAAACACAACAACAAGAACATAAAACAGATCAGCCATGGAACTTCACCCAACGATCTCACCAAATTTAACCATCAAGAAAATATTACTAATCTCACTGTACTTGTGCTGGAAAATACCCCCCTCGGAAAACGGAGAACAAGAAAGAAATGGATGTGTATGACTACAACAAAAGTTGATGAAGAAAACAAAGAAGTTTTCATTGAGTCGAAGGAAAGGTTGAGAAGTTTTGATATTGTGAAAGACATTCTCCAAATGATGGAACTTGTTCTTGCAGGGTTCAAACTCTTGGAGTCATCTCACTTACGATTAGGTTTAAATATTACAAGAACCAATGGTGCAATCAACATACTTTCGTTCATTACCATGCTTCGAGGACGAATATTTTCAGGGAGGTATGACTTGTAATATACCTTACGTGTATTACAATGTTCATTAATTACTAATTAAATCATTAATGCAATAATTATACTTTTAATATAAAGTCACATCTTTTTAGAAAAAAAGACGTGACTCTACTAATTTGTGTATATTTATATGTGTTGTTGTACATTGAATAAGACATGAATAATAATTTTTTTAAATATTAAATATATATTTCATATATATCTATTTTCATGCTTCCAATGAGATATTTGGAGAAATTTTCATTGAACAACCTTATGGTTTTGTGATAGATTCTAATCTTGTTTGTCGACTATAGAAGTCTCTTTATGGTTTGAAACAAACTCCCAGATCTTGGTATGCTAAGATTGTTTGTTTCTTTCCTCATCTTGGTTTCAAATGTTGTGAATTTGCTCACAGTTTATATGTAATCCATACTCATGAAAATACCTTGGTTATTGTTGTATATGTTGATGACTTTGTCATAACTGGCAGTAACATCCTCAAGCTTAACTGAGGAACATTACTTGTGAAAAATACACATAATTTCATTTTTTTTTTGCTAATTGAATTCTTGTAGCTTACCAGCTACGAGTTATACACAGATTTAACCATTGTCTGATACCTTATAATTAAATGCATCTACATCATTCTAAAGGAACATGATTTTTGCATCATCATTTAGACAAACCATGCACACAACAACCTTTGTACTACACGCAAAAACTATTCACAATGCACGTACAACAAGCTTTGTACTACGTGCGACAAATATTCATAGCACATGTAACGATTCGAGCACTGTGCTAGAATATTGTTACCATCACTACTAAATCCGATTAATAGATACATTTAAACACCAAATTGTGAACAACATGACAATAAAGTTCATGCAATTGTTCATGCTAGTTAAAAACGCAAATTCAACTAACAATTTCACCACAATAACGTATAATTCATTCTCATGCACAACATAAAATGCATAGTAGTTAAACTGATAAATTAACACAGGAAAATAGATAAAAACTTATCTTTTTAAAATGGTTGTGCAACCAGCTGCTTGGGAAGGACGTTCCACCCAACTGTAGACTTGTTATTCCAAATATTAACAGCAAGTCACCCCCAAGATGGGGCTAGGAATCCATAAGAGAAGGGTGTCTCTCATCGTCCACTCATAGTTCAATATCCCACAACCCACTAGTATTCTCCTACAACTATCCTGAATTTCCTTCGGCTCTCGTCCTCTTGACCTGCCCAACCCAAGGAATGTACCCATGCATTTCTCTCGGTCCATAGGGCATCTCGTTCGTATATCAGGGTATCTATGGCATAGGTAACTATGAATATATCTACTGAGAACTCAAGGGAACTCACTTCCATGAAAGATACAATTAAAAACAACAAACACTTGTTGTTACAGTGAAACCCACACAAGAATTCACTCTCCAGGTCTGACATTTTGGCTCTTCAATATTCATCTCCAAAGCGCTCCAGTACACTCTAGCATGCTCTAGAATTTTCCCATCCTTCTTGCTCTATATCCAACCCTCTCTTTATCTTCTCTCAGTTTTTTGTTCTTGTAAAACTCAATATGTAAAAACGGTTTGTAACAACCCATACAAATTTCCTCTATTTTCCAAAGACAATTGACTGCTCACTTTGCCCAATTTTGATTTTACTTCAGCCCCATTCTCTCCAATAACTATGGGATGTGACTTTCACACCCACCCTCTTACATGAGTTTAATGATTGGGATCTCATACACTCAAATATAAATTAGAAGCTTCCCAAAAATGGAGTCTTGCATTTTCAATTTTTGTTTTCTTCAAAATTGACAAAAATTTGCGTGTATTCCTCCCACATAATTTCTTCATGTTCCCATGTTGCATATTCAAGACTGTAGTAGGTCCATTGAACCTTTACCATCCATATGGATTTGTTCCTAAGCAGTTTGACTTTTCAGTCCAGGATGTGTACTAGTTCCACCCATAAATACCCTTTATTTTCCACCTAGATCACTATCTTATCAATTATGTGGTTAGAGCCAGAAACATATTTATTTAATAATGACACATGAAATACATTATGCACTCTCAGGAATGTAGACAATGCTAACATGTATGTAAATATCCCTATATTCTCTAAGATTTCAAAAGGCCCACATTATCTTGCTACCAATTTTGGGAAACAACCCAATCTTATCGAACTTCTTTGCACTTTCACTTTTAAGAAAACATGTTCTCCCACTTTAAAATCTCAAAAAAAATTGTTCTTGTCTGCATAAATTTTTTTCCTGTCCTAGGAAACCTTTAAATTATTCTTGATATTTGTCATCTTCTCTTCCATTTCTCTCAACAAATCTGGTCCAATGATAACTATGTTTGCTGAGTTATCCCAACTCACTAGAGTATTACACTTTCTGCCATACAATGCTTCAAATGGGCTCATTTTTAATGAGGTTTGATACCTATTATTGTGAGAAAACTCTACTAAGTGGATACAATCTTCCCACTTTGATCGTTGGTCCATCACATACATTATGAACATGTCCTCAATGATTATGTTAGTCCTCTTTGTTTGTTTATCTGACTTCGGGGTGATACAATGTACTAAGATTTAAGTTTGTCCCAAAACCTTTGAACAAACCTTTCCAAAAATTAAATGTGAATTTTGAATCTTTATTTGAAACAATTGCCGTAGTTACCCCATGTAGTCTTACAACTTCTTTCATGTAGATCTTTGCAATGTTTTTTGTCTTATGTGTTGTCTTTACATGAACACAATGTGCTACCTTGGTTAATTTATCTACCACCACCATGATGGAATCATGTTGCTTCACTGTTCTTGGCAGCTTTGTAATAAAATCAATTGTAACCACTTTCCATTTCCACTCAATAATGTGCAAGGGTTGTAGCATCCCCACTGGATGTTTATGCTCTATTCTCACCTTTGGGCATTTTAGAGACCTAACAATATAATTAGCCACTTCCTTTTTCATTCTCGACCAAAAGTATTGATTTCTTACAAATTCAATTGTCTTTTGATATCTCGGGTGCCTAGCATATGACACATTATGCATTTCCCTTAGAACTATATTTTTCAGCTCTCTGGAATTTGGCACATATATTTTTCCTTTGTAAATGAAGATTCCATCCTCTTTTAGCTCATAACAATCAATTTTATGTTCTAAATTGTCTTGTTGTAATGTCTTTTTTTTTTTTTAGATATTTTTTATTTGAATTTGCAGCCTCTAAAATTCTGTCTTTTAAATCTGTGTTGAACATGCTAATGGTTGAAATATGCACTTCATGAGATATTATGCTGAGTGCATCAACCACCTGATTTTCCTTTCATTTTATGTGCTTATTTTCAAAGTCATATTCACTCAGAAATTCCATCCATCTAGTTTGTCTGACATTTAGTGTTGGTTGTCCAAATAAATGCTTCAGACCATAGTGTTTTTCTCTTAACTCAAATCTTCGATCCATAAGGCAATGCTTCCACATTTTTAATGCATGAACAATGGTTATCAATTCCAAGTCATGTGTAGAATACTTTTTTTCATGCTCTGTTAATTTTCTAGACTCATAGCACACCGCATGATCTTTTTGACTAAGGACTCCCTTGAGCTCGTCCTTCCATGCATCTGTGCACATTACAAAATCTTCATCTGGATCTGCAATATTTAAAATTGGTGCACTTGTAAATATGTATTTTAGCTGCTGAAATTTTTCTTCACACTTGAAAGTCCATTCAAATTTCACTCTCTTCTTTTGCAAATAATTGATTGGGCTTGCAATCTTTAAAAATCCTTTTATGAATCTTTGGTAATAACTGACAAGACCCATAAATGATTTGACCTCTGTCACATTTCTTAGCATTGACCAACCTCTAATGGAATTTATCTTCTCGGAATAAACTATTATCTAATCTGCTGATATAATATGCCCCAAGTAGTGAATCTTCTTTTGATAAAATATGCACTTACTTAGTTTGACATACAACTCGTTCTCTCTCAAAACTTGCAGCACCATTCTTAAATTTTTCTCATGCTCTCCTTATGTCCTTGAATAGATGAGAATATCATCAAGAAAACAATCACAAACTTGTCTAGGTACTCCCTGAACACACCATTCATTAGGTACATGAAAACAACTAGGGCATTTGATATCTTGAAAGGCACTCTCATAAATTCATAATTATCATATCTTGTTTTGAACGTTGTCTTTCTAATATCATCTTCATTTATCCTCACTTGATGATAACTTGATCTCAAGTCAATCTTGGAAAATATTATTACACTTTTCAGCGGATCAAAAAGATCATCAATCCTTAGCAAAGTATATTTGTTCTTTATTGTGACCTTATTCAACTATCTAAAATCAATACACATCCTCACGGTTCCATATTTTGTTTTTCACAAAAAGAATCGAGGATCTCCAAGGTGACACACTTGGGCGTATATATCCATTCCTTAACAACTCCTCAAGCTGCATCTATAACTCTTTCAATTATGGTGTGCCCATTTTGTAAGGTGTCTTGGACATTGGGGCAACTCCTAGCACCAAATCAATAGAGAAGTCAATGCCCCTCTTTGGTGGAAATCCTGAGATTTCCCTAAAAGCATCTTTGAAATATTTCAAGACCGGTTGGTCTTCAATACTTTTCACTTTATCTTTGGATGCCTCTTCCATATGGACTGCAAAAATTTTACACCCCTTTCTAAAAACTCTTTTTTAGCTGCATGGATGAAATTTCTCTAACAAATACATCTCTTGAAATTCCTCGAGTCTTGCCTTGTTTAATCCATCCTCATCAAGACAAGTTATTGTCTTGTTGTAACAGTCTAAGACAACATGGTGTTTTTCTAACCAAACCATTCCAATTAGACAATCATATGAACCCAATGGTATTATGTTCACATCTACCTTTATATTGAGCCCATTCATGTCCATTGGACAATATTTAACCAACTCATTGATATTTCTCTTAGTCCATGTGGCTAACTGAACTAATCATGATTTATCATGCTTACTCCTTTGCAAGTGAAATATTTCAACAATGTTAGAGTTTATGTAACTATGGCTAGCTCTAGAATCAATTAAAATTGATATGGGTTGGTTATTAATCTTACCTTCCACTTCAATCATGGGGGATTGATACTCTACTTGCTTGTTGTCCAAGGCTACATAAATCCTTGGCTTGTGTCCTCCCATGTCTTCAATTGTTTCAGCCTCTTGAATGTTGTGTATTGTCCTCATCCTTTCACCTTTGTGAGGGAATTCCCTATATAAGTGATTTCACTCACATCCCCAACATTGTACAGGTTGTTTCCTTGGCCTTTTCCCAAATGAATCTGTTGTCTTGTGCTCATTTTGGGTTGATTTTCCTTGTTGATTTCCATGGGAGTTGTTCTTGAAAAAAGGTGGCTTAAAACTTTTTTGTATTTGCTCTTTCTTTCCTTTCATCTTGTCATTCCAAGCATTTTGGAAGATTGACTTCCCTTTGCTAAATGCTCTTCTCATAAATATGATTTTCTCTCCTTATGGCATCCTCCAAAGTTCTAGGGTTATCATATTGTTTCTTTTTACTGTAGAAAGAGGGTAACCCACTCATAAACCTTTGGATTTTGATCTTCTCATCCTTTATGAATTCCACATACTTTAGCAACTCAAAGAACCTCTTCTCATACTCATCCATTGTCATGCTTCTGAATTTGAGTTCAAAGAACTCTTTCATCTTCCTCTCATAGTAATGCTCTGATAAATAATTCTCTGGGAAATATCCTTTGAACTGTCTTCATGAGACCTTCCTCTCATCAAGGTGTTTTTCTTTCTTGAGTTGATCCCACCACATCGTTGTCTTTCCTTGCAAGTGGTAGGTTGCAATTCTTGTTTCTACTATGGCAGGGTAATCATGGCACTGGAAATATTTCTTCCTTTCAACAGCTAGGCCTCAAACTCTTCTCCCTTCCCATGCTCACCATTGAAAGTAGGTGGCTTTATTTTTCTGATTTCACCTTGCAATATGTCTCTCTTGATCCTTCTCCTCCGTCTCCCGACATGAGACACACTTGGGATACTCCTTGGCCCTGAACTTGCACAAGCTCTACTAGTGGATTTCCCTGGGAAATGATGACACCTTCTTATACACCTTCATGTCATTCCCATGCTAATCCCTTATGCTATGGGATCTTGATGATGTCACTTGTATAACACTAGTTGCTTGCTTTGTGTCATATTATTTATTAGCTTGCCTTTGTAGCATGTTCACGATATGTAGTATCTCTTCTTGATCTTTCATAATATTTTCATTATCATCCTTGTAGCTCTGCACTTCTCTTTGCATACTTCTCATAGTTACAGGCTCATGCATGCCTCTTCTTCCATTATATTTTGTCTCAACATTTCCCATGCTGACATGTAGCCTTCTGAATTCCTCTTCATGACTGTAGGACCCTTGGGCATCTTCCATGGCTCTAGTTCTCATACATGAACCAAAATACCTTCCTATACCTCTAAATTCTGCAAGAAAATGTGCATGCAAACAATTTTTTGTTAGACAAAATATATACATAGTTTTGGAAAGAATGCATAAATTTTTCTGCTTTCTAATACCACCAGTCATCTTCTTTTGTGTTGGTTGTAACTTAAATTGTCCAGATCAATTTTTTGGGTTGATATATGGATCATCCTTTCCAATATATTTCCAATGAATTCTTTATTTCTCAATTATGAGAACTAGGAAAAACATTATAGTCATTTGAATATTGTTAATTCACCCATTTTGCACACTTTTCATTATGGTGCAGTTAATCCCAGACACCAACTTATGTTACTTGTAAAAGTAAATATGTCAATAACTAGAGAAACTTATGTATGATACATAGATAATAATGATGACAAGAAATTCACAACAACTCTCATATTTTCAATATGATGCTCCGGTAAAAAAACTGCAACAATATGGAAATGACAACTTTGTCCTTTTTCATCCATTTTTCCAGACTTAGATTTTTTGAATTTCTAAACCAAATTTGTCTGGATTGATGAGTATAAAAAATGTTGAGTAAATATTTGTTTCCACATTTTCCATCTTGGAACCCTTTTCCTCCTTAGAAAATCCCCAAAAAGTGGCCCGAAATAGTGGATTTTTGCCATGTTTCAGCATCCCCATTTCACACCCCTTGGAATCCAATAAATTCCTTCACACAATATTTTCATGTCTGCATTTTTGACACTTTTTACAAGTTTCAACAATAACTCTACTACCACTGAGTTTGACCTTGATCTTTAAAAACATGTAATTTACATTTTCTAGAAAATAATAGCATAATTGGCCAGTGACCCTCTCTGACACTTTTGTATAACTCAACACTTTGAACAAAACCCAAAAGTTTCATCTCAATTTGACTTAATATGGTCCAGTTATTTCCAAAATACGTTTTTGGTTCCAGACTTAGGTTTTTTTAGACTACATGACAATTTTTCCTGTATGGTATCCTTCTTCTCTTCTTCCTGTTTGAATCCCCCACATGCATCAATTTTGTATGGTGCATAAATTTACAACACACACCAGATTCACAATGTGTAGTGTCAATATTTATCACATGCGTCATGCACCAATATTTTGTGTGCACAATTTATATACCACGCATAAATATTCAATGCACACAAATGTTTACACCGCACACCAATATCTTATGCACGTGAATTTTTACACCGCTTACCAACATTGAAAGCGCACAACATTTTATACCATGCACCAATATTCAATGCACATGATTTTTTATACCACACACCAATATCCAGTGCACACGACTTGTTATACCGCGAAACAACATTCAGTGCATGCAAATTTTTATAACGCGCACCAATATCCAGTGCACACAACTTATTATATTGCACACCAACATTCAATGCACACAATTTTTTATACTACACATCAATATTCAATGCACACCGCACACCAATATTTAGTACGCACGAATTTTTACATTTCATATCAATATCCAGTGCACATGATTTTTTATACCGCGCACCAATATTCAAGGCACGCAACTTTTATACCGCACACCAACATTCAGTGTGCACCATGCACCAATATTTAGTGCACGTGAATTTTTATACAATGCACCAATATCCATTGCGTGCAACGCTTTATATCGTGCATTAACATTCAATGTGCACCGCGCACCAATGTTTAGTGCGCACAATTATTTATAACATGCACCGGTATCCAATGCGTGCAATACCAATTATGCACTACGCATCACCAATATTTAGCGCACGCAAGTCCTTTCTTCACTTAGCTGATTTTCCTTATTTTCCAGCTCGCGACCATCATGACCATCATGAAAATTTCTGACTCACCCTCTTCCCCAAATTTGACACCGCTCAAACGCTGAGACGATGAGTTTACCAACTTCATGTTGATCTCTGGCCCATACAAGTCCAACGTTGAACCAAAATATCTGATACCATTTTGTAACGTCCCCAAGCTTAATCAATGAACATTACTTGCGGAAAATACACATAAATTCCAAATTTTTCTACGAACTTAATTCTTGTAAGCTTACTATTAGAAAAACAGGATCGTGAAGCAATAAAATAAAAACAAATGCGGAAATAAAACATAGAAGATACACAATACAATAGAGACATAGATATATGTGGTTCACCTAGTGTGGGCTACGTCCACACATAAATTCCAAATTTTCTGCTAACTGAATTCTTGTAAGCTTACTAGCTTACTATTAGAAAAACAGGATTGTGGAGCAATAAAATAAAAACAAATGCGGAAATAAAACATAGAAGATACACAATACAATAGAGACACAGATATATGTGGTTCACCCAGTGTGGGCTACGTCCACCAGATAAATCACAAGGTCCTTCCTTTATTATTATCCAACAAATGAAGGGATACAACCTACAACACACCTGTTATAACTTCCTCTTCTTTCTCTCACATTCTCCTTTCAAAATACAATATTTTCAATGATGCATAGCCGCAATAAATTTCCCTCATAAAACAGGGTTTCCTTCTAGGGAAAAAATCCCTAACATAACTTCTACCATCATATCTGCGACCTTATAATGAACGGTCCATATTTGCTATGAAATTACAATATACATTTACAAGGCAATTCTTTGAAGTTAAATTTTTGGAGTATCTTCACTAACAAGGGTTACTAGTGGATACTTCTAAGATTCCAATCATTGTGAATTTACCACCACCAAATTCAGTGCGCCAATTAAGATAAACATTGGGACATACATGCTATTACAGGAAGTTCATAAAGGGGTATGCGCAGATTACTAAACCAATGGAAAAACTATTAAAGAAGGACACCATATTTCGGTGGAATGAGGACTGCCAACAAGGATTGGACAACTTAAAAGAAAATATGGTCACGACACCTATCATAGTATTCTCTGACTGGGAAAAGACATTTCATGTGCATGTATATGCATCAGCCATAGCACTTAGAGCAATTCTGGCGTAGCCAGGAGCAGGGGACTTAGAACATCATATAGCCTTTGTAAGTAGAAAGTTGTCAAAATCAAAGCAGAATTACAACACCACATAAAGAGAAGGGATAGCCATGGTTTATGCACTTCATAAATTCAGGCACTATTTACTGGGTAAACACTTTAAAATGTTCACAAATCATTCTCCCCTCAAATATCTAGTCAACAAGCTAGTGTTGGGGAGGGGGGCGGCAGATCTATAGATGGTTATTGTTATTCCAAGAGTTTGACTTCAAAGTGATAGTAAAACTAGGGAAGTTGAATGTAGGACTTGATCACATGTCAAGGGTAACTAATGGAGAAGAACCTACAAAATTGGAAGACAACTTCCCTTACGTGCAACTATTTTCAATACAGGTAGCTAATGAATACTTCACTAATATTATTGAATTCTTAAGTACAAGGGTTGCACCACAAGGCTTTATCACTGTGCAGAAGAAAAATCTGGTAGTCAGAGCTGCAGACTATCAACTTATTGCAGGGCATTTATACAAAATGGGCACATATAGCATTCTGAGAAGGTGTGTACTGGAACATGAAAGGCCCAGAATTTTAGTAGAAGATCATGAAGGTATAGCGGGAGGACACTATGCAATCAAAGCTATCGCACAAAAGGTATTGTGTGTAGGATTATGGTGGCCAACAGTCCATAAAGATGCCAAGGAATATTTCCAGAAATGTGATGTTTGTCAGAGGGTTGGCAAACCCAACATAAGGGATGAGATACCTCTGAGACCACAAGTGACTCTATAGGTATTTGAAAAATGGGATATATACTTTGTGGGACCTATTAACCCACCGACAAAAAGGTCAGGAGATAGATACATCATTACTGTGACTGAATACTTAACAACATGGGCAGAAGCATCACCAGTCAAATATTGTTGTGCAGAGAGAGCAATACACTTCTTGTTTGAGCAAGTGATCACCAGATTTGGATGTCCCAAGATTCTGATGAGTGACTAGGGCACTCATTTCATCAATGATACCATCAGAGCTATGACTGAGAAGATTGAAGTTTGTCAGAATAAGAGTACATCATATCATCCTCAGGCAAATGGGATAGTAGAAGATTTCAATAAACTCTTGGAAAATGCTCTGACTAAAATATGCAATGTCAACAGGGATGATTGAGACTTGAAGATACCAGCAATACTATGGGCATATAAGACCACATGTAAGAAGTTGACAGGAAATACACCATTCAGACTGGTGTATGGGAAAGAAGTAGTAGTGACATTAGAATATTTGGTACCCAGTCTGTGCATAGCAGCAACTACCAACATGGAATAAAGGAGTGCAGTATAGGAAAGGTTAAGTCAAATAATGGAAATGAAAGAGAATAAAATTCTAGCAGGATTTCACCAGGAAGTACAAAAATCAAGAGACAAATCCTAGCATGACAAACATATTAAAAAGAAGATTTTTAAGGAGGGAGACCTAGTCTTTCTCTATGACATAAAATTTTTCCAACACCCTGGGAAGTTTAGAATGCATTGGCTAGGGCCATATAAAGTAAATACTATCAAAGATGCGGGATCTGTACAACCACAAGACTTGGTAGGAACATAATTGAAAGGAATGATCAATGGTAGTGGGTTGAAAATGTATAGGGATAGTCGACCTACTAACTCTTAAAATTTACAACGCAGTGGGGAAAGGCATGTATATAGTGTATTATAGAAGAGATTAGGACAGAAAAATGATAAAAATAAATAAAAAGGAGAAAAAGGAGAAAAAAAGAATACAAAAATAGAAAAGGAAGAAAAACACAAAAATACACAGAATTTGACTACACCATAAGAAGATGCGGAAAACGTTGCGCGCAACAATTACCGTGACAATATCGGAAGACAACTCGTAGTAAAAATTACACTCGGTGCAAATGCACATAAAAAGTGAAAAACCTACAGAACTGGGTTTATAAAAGGCGGAAACCACGCATTTATTCAACACTTAGCGCTTTTTTAGTACAGAGTGAAATACAAAGAGCGTTCCCTATCTAGAATTTTACGAAGAAGCAAGCGAGTGTGTGACTTAGAGAGACAATGACCCCACCAAAGTTTGGCACTCCAAGCCAGTATGTACGGGTTACTTGGCATGGTCAGAGGTGCAAGGAAAGAATGAGACAACCTGAAAAAGTGGTCGAGCTAGAATATGTCACCACCTCGGACACAAAGTCAATCAACCCAACTCGGATTGAAGAAGAAACATCAACAACGCAAGAAGGGGAAATAGGGCAGATCTCCAGGGCTCGGAATTGTATTTCGAACCCTAACCCTGAGACGCCTACAAATCCTGATGAAACAATGGGACCGTGCTAGACCCACAAAGGTGAGGAAGTGTTGGTCGAGGATATCACCAATCGAAAGGAGTCTGAAATGGAAGAAGAGGACGTAGAATCAGCAGAGGCAGGCCCATCTGTTGTGGGACAGAAAAGGAAGGCGCAAAATGCCATGGATGTTACACTCCCTTATCTCCCAGGCGTAGTGATCATTGTGGATGATATGTTGGGAAAGGTACCAAAACTTAGGTATGCAAACCATGATGTGCACGATGCAGCCAAATTCCTATATTTGGATGAGGAGACTTATTTAATAAACACAGGGGAAATTGGACCCTTAGGTAACCCAATAATGGAGCCCGCGCNATGTTGGGAAAGGTACCAAAACTTAGGTATGCAAACCATGATGTGCACGATGCAGCCAAATTCCTATATTTGGATGAGGAGACTTATTTAATAAACACAGGGGAAATTGGACCCTTAGGTAACCCAATAATGGAGCCCGCGCAATGGATAACCGAGCAATATAACTCTGGTATTATGAACCTATTGGATATACCACATTTCGGGTGCGGTAAGAATGTTAGGATCTATGTCAAACATTTATTCTCTTGCATACATGGAGTCATCCTATGGATGGATAGGCCGGTATAGATAGATGTGGCACTGATTTCCAATATCACAAGACTATCGACAATCGACATGCTACGAGAGGAATACCTAGATAACAAGGTGCACAAGAAGGAAATAACATATCTTGCCAAAGCATAGTTTGGCACTAGTTGGGTCAATAGAGGCATCATACTCAAGGATATCAATGATAATACGACAAGGTTCATCAACAAGCTCATGGATCAAAAAATATTGAGGAAATGTCGAAAAGAAGAAATGCCAGGAGGCGTTATTGGAGTAGCTACGCAATGTGTGAAATAAGTAATGTTCAGCTGGGCGCCATACCTGTTGAACCAATTTATGATCGACAATAGGGATGCACAAGAAAATGGAACTGAGTTCCATTACTCATGGTTGATCATTTTGATAGCATTGGCAGGATGGAAGGAACCAAAATTCTCAGCGTTCTTGGATAGGATGGGGAAATGTTATGCGGATAGATATGAGTCCCTCAGGCAGGCCAAGGATAAAAAGACGCAACAAGAAAAAAAACCAATTTTTGCAATGTTGCTAGAAGAGATACAACAATGCACAACTAATATATGGTGCATACCTGTGGAGGTGATCTAGGAGACAGAAGGGATATTCAAGTTCAAGGCATCCAGACACCACATGTGGATCTAGGCTGCAAGGGATCCAAAGAAGGCATGGATATANGAAGAGATACAACAATGCACAACTAATATATGGTGCATACCTGTGGAGGTGATCTAGGAGACAGAAGGGATATTCAAGTTCAAGGCATCCAGACACCACATGTGGATCTAGGCTGCAAGGGATCCAAAGAAGGCATGGATATAAATGTAGTATGGCATCACCAAAGAAGAAGTGGACTGGATAGTTAAAGACTGGTCTGTGCAGTGGAAACTGCTAGTATAAAAACCAGTAACAAGGCCAGTCACGACACATTCCTCCAGGCCTAAGGACAAAGCCGAAGCAGGCTCTTCAGCAAGAACAAACAACCTGACTGACAATACTAGAAAGGCTTTAGCGCAGAATCAACCAACCATAAGTAGCACAGTACCAAAACGTCCAAGAAAAACAACAACAGGGACAAGAAGCCAATCACATACAAGGAAGGGGGATACTCCACAGGATAGAGAAGAGAGGGTCTAGGGTACAAAAATTGGGGTATGTTATAACCCTATATTTCATAGTATCACCTGGTGATTGAAAATTTCTTC
>SNQJ01S0050938.1:45322-69663 GCA_010110895.2 Picea sitchensis
CCCCCCTTCGAAATCCCTCCAAACCACTACCCAAAACCACTCACCTCACTCTGCCACCTTACCCTACTCTCAGCTTCCATATGTCCCATCCTACATACCCGTTAACCAATCAAATCAATCCCTATGACCGTTAATCACTCCGTCATCACCCCACTCCATAATGGACACCTCCATCACATTGTAAAACCTTGTTTCATCACCCTGTACAACACCATTTTCTGATGCAGACACTATGGACACCGCGCCAAAGCAAGTTGTCAAGCCAACTGCCGCAACCTCTATCGTCAACATGCACATTTTCCCCGAGTAATCAAAGTTCCTCCATTACTTTATCTTAAATCTCTGTAAATCATGGCCCCTAAGGAAAAATATGTTGATACGTCCGAGAACCCGATCCTTCCCCCTCCTATCGACCTGGATCACATCCCCTTAGTGGATAAGGATTATAAAATCATAGAGTCAAGGTGCGAATTCGATTTCTTTGAATTGTACTCTTGGCTAAAATACATATTTCTGGACAGAGTGATGAAATTGGACTCTGGAAGTCTAATTTATCTCTATATATGCTCCCTCTTACCCACCATTTCCTTGAATTCGCCCTCAAATGCCAAGCTCGTTATTTGCCCAGCCAAAGGGCCATTGTTTCCTCCTCTGGTGAAACCTTTTTTACAATTACCCCTGAATCCATTGATCAGATGCTGCAAATCCCTAGAAACGATGCAACCATCCCATTTTCCTTTAAATCCCTAAACGACATGTACCAGAAGCTCACTTTCCCCCAAAGAGCCTAGATTTTTGAGATTTTTCTACCAGAAGACACCCAATTACCCAAAAAAAAAAAACCTTATTCATCCTCCATCTTAACTGTCATGGCTAACCATATCATTTCCATTCTTTGTTACCTGTTAGGTTATTTCTCAGATGAATGGGTAGATGAGCCTATTCTAGGTTTTCTATCTATCTTTTCCACATAAGAAAGAGCCACAATTAAATTTAATTTCAGTTAGTTTCTCGCTGATAACATTCATGATCAGCTCTTCAGGTTTCCAACTGAAGGAATGTTCAAATATTCCTCAGTCCTGGTTTATATGTTCTTGTTTTTTCAGTCATACAGGTTTCCATGTGCATTTCAGAAATTGAACCAAGAAGGAAACCCACAGTCAGTGACCTCATGGACCTCATTGGTGAGGAAAAATTCAACAGAGTACAGTTTCAAGGACTTCATAGACCATTTTTATCACCCAGTGATTTGCATGCTGAACACCAACACATAGCCAAGGATCAATGAAGAAATTCAGAGAATCCTTCATCTCTCTGATCTAACCAAGACATGGGATTGGTATTTATACCAAAACCATAAATAGATAAGAGTGTATGGATGTGAGTTGCCACCTTACAGATTGCCCAAATACCTCCCTGTGAGTATATTTTCACTAGAATACATAAGACAGATGGTGAATTCATATGACATCCACTTTGTTGCAGTAAATAAGAAACTCCAACTCAAAATAAAGACTCAAATTGGCCCTTTCATATGCAATAGAAAATCAGTAGGGGAAGTGGTAGATAACCTCTTGAAACAGATGAGTTTTACTCAGAGTTCCATTTGGAATTACAACCCATTTAGTGTCATCTTAGATCTCAGAGTCAAATAAAGGAGCACTCCTTATGCTCACACACAGAAGCCATAAGTGGAGAAGTATATGAACCAGACAAAATGGAAAGAAAACACATTGCTAGAAGAAAAGGAACAACCTTCCCCTATCACTGCTTCACATACCAACACACATCAAAAGCAAACATAGAAGAGAGTAAGAAAGTAGGTTTCTCCTGTAGTCATAGAGGTATCAGCTGAGGATTTCCAAGTTTACAGAAAGAGGGCCAAGACCAATCATGCACTAGATTTTCTCAAGGAAGGAGGAATGCAGTCCACCATAGTCATGGATGGACCCCACTCTTCAACCTACTCATACTATTAGTTCATAGTGTCTACATCATCACCAATCTCTCAAAGACAAACAGACACTACTCTGACAATCGAATCACATCATGAGAAAGCATAGTCAAACCTATTTGACAAGTACAAATAGATCAAGAAAATAAATGATCTCCTCAACAACAACACCTATGCCCAGTTCTGGAAGAAGACCTCCACTACTCAACACATGTTGTTGTCATCATTTGACACAAAGAGAGGAAGAATTCAAATGGCATTCTTGCAAGCACAAGTTCCTCATCCTAAAATAGTTGTAGACTACAAAAATACTACCTTTGAGTTTTATGTAAAGGATGTCCATCCAGTGGACCAGATGGATATGCATAGGTAGACATGAGAAATGATATTCTCTACCTTGGCCAACACCTCAATGACTGCTTCAAAGTTGCAGGTATCCCTGAACAAAATTCAGTCCCAATTGAAGCTAGATAAAATCTCTTCTTTGGCCAAGGACAACAAAATCAAATCATTAGAAGAATTCGTGCTAAAGATTGGGTATGACCCAAAAAATGTCAAGGCAGTAGAGGAGTTATTGAAGAAGAAGAATTTTGATATAGAATCTATGAGAAATCAACTGAAACTTCCAGCCACAGAAGATTCACAAGCCAAAGAAGTGGATGAGACTGAAGGGCACAAAGAAGAAATGTTGAAGCTTATCATGGAACATAATGCACATATAAGAGAAATGGAAGAAAAAATGGATAAATTGATAAAGGAAAAGGAACAAAATATGTAGATAGCCATGATCCCACTAGAGGCAACCCCTCTGATAGAAATTAGAACAACAAAAGCATCCACATAAGCAGAATTTCCATCACAATCCCAGTACAAGTTTCAAATGCATCTGACAAACTTGTAAAATCCATGGAAGACATGTCCATTCAAGGGGAAGAGATCAGAAAATTACATGAAGAGGTAAAGAACTTGTAGGAGTTGAAGTCAATGTTCCAAACTAGTCACCAGGCAGAGATGCAAAAGTATCAAAGGCTTAGTCAACAATTACAGCAACTATAGAAAGAGACTGTCATGGAAAAAACATTAGCCCGAGCTAAGGAAAATATTTGGGTAGATATCAACAAGTCAATGTCAGAAATCTGGGCATCCATACAGATTATCTTTGAATAACATGAGCTAGTACAGAAGGCTAGAGGAGAAATTGAGGTCATCAAGGAAGAGTTAGGGGAAATACCCATAGAGGCCAGTGAACTTATCAGATTTTTGAACTCCAAAAACAAGCAGTACTTAGAAGAACTAGAAATTGAGGACATAACAGATACCATCCTTGAGATCAAGAAGGTCCTAACCAAAAAATGATTGTTGTTGCAGCTAGAAGAAAAGGCCCAAGTGATGGACATAGGTGTGCAAATATTTTTTAGTAAGTTTGAAGTGCTACATATGAAAGGCCTTCCTGGATTATTAGTACTAAATGATAAATTGATCACTTTGTCTAATTACAAACAAAAGATGAGTCCAGTGGCAAAGGACAGTTCAAAGTTCACAGGGATATAGGGAAGCGTTACTGGTAAAGATTTCTTGGAGACACTACAGTTGGACTTGAATATTCAGCATGAGATTAAGCATATCTTCATCACTAAAATTACTTTTTCTAAGTCTACTGAAATGGATGAGATATACAGGAAATTACTAAATATTTCTATCCCAGGTAAAAAGAGGTGGGAAGACCTATTTTCACTACTTGCGTAGTGACAATTTTGGTGTTCTAGTTAGCATGGAGCAACCAACCAAAGTCAAAGAGATGAGTCACCAACCACTTTCACCAAATAAACAGAAAGGATCTGAGCAAATCAACAAATCCCTATATTTTGTATTTTAGAGATCTAGTTAGTTAGATATTCCTCCATAATTTTCTAGTTATTTATGATAGGATCTGATGTAAATATTTTTATAAATACTTCTCCCTTCGAAGTATTATGGGTTTATTCTTGCACCCAGGAGCTATTGTGTAATTTCTCAAAGGATCAACTAGTAATAAAAAAGGCTTATTCATAGGATTCTTGTGTCAAATTGTTGGTGATGTTTTTATCTCTTTGTCCAATGTTTTCGTATGCTCTGTAATCATTTCATGTTTTTCCAATTCTAATCATTAAAATAAGGTCAAAAGAACATAATTTATTTCATATACTCTGTCTCTTGTTTTTTAATGATCTGCATGTTTTTCATCTGAAATTGAGTAAAGGAATTCTTAGTTGCTCGTCTACTTAGTGGACTTTCCCATTTTTTCCCCTCTTATTCATTCCATTAAATCTGAATAGATCCAACAATTTTACTACCCTACCCTCTGGAGAAAACCGTATAAAAATCTGAATCCGATCCTCATCTTTAAATACAGACCCCATAGACCAATGGAAATTTAAGCATTCTTTCAGCCAATTATTTAAAAAAAACAAACAAAATTTGAATTGCCATAACTAGCCTAAAATTTTAAAACTTACACAAATCTAAATCTGATAGAGAGATCCCTCTCTGAAGTTGGCGGGGCTAGATCCCAGCTTCCAAAGTGGTTTCGTAGTTACCTCTGTCAATTTCTTCTACAACCTCTGGAAATTACAGAGTGATAACAGGGTGCATCCCTCACAAACAATAAGGAATCCACCACAGGAAAAAGAGGCGTGCAAGAAAATGAAGTATGATACAAAAGACCTAGTCATCACCATGACAGAGGATGATGCAGAGCTAGTCGCGAAAAAATTCTTAGATAGGGAGGAAGAAGTGGTCTGCATTGCCAGAGATCATGGCCAAGCTCATAGAAGTCCATGCGAATCTCCAAAAATTACAGAGCCAAGTAGGACCACATGCCACAATGCAGCAACAAGAAAAGACACAATGACCCCCTTCACAGAAAGAAGGAGAGGAGACAGTGCAATTGGTATTCCAAGGTAGAGATACTTTTACAGTCACGAGCCAAATGATCAGAATGGATCAGGATATTGCACAGAAATCCATGGGGGACGTGGAGAAATTTGAATTCTTCATGGCACAAATACCCACTAAGGCATTGTACAGGCTCGAGACCAACGTAATGCAAGTGGTGAAATCTAGGGCCCACGTGGATGCAACCAACTTGGAGGTGGGTAGAGGAGTCGTTTAAATGCTATAAATCACATGCAACCAAATAACTTCGTAGAAATAAGAGGAGAGAGGACTTGCGAATAAAATGGAAAATGGATTAACAACGGTTTATGATTGCATCCTAGATAATGCGTAAGCAACTGAGATGAGTGCAGAGGAGAAGATCAACATGATCGCACAAAAAATTGATAGATATAAGCAAGAAATTGAGGAGCTCAAAGAAAGGGTCAATCCTACAAATCCTCCCGAGGTTCGAGTACAGAGAGAACAACAATATGCACTCTATATAGTTGAGATGGAAAAAGAAGCAAGAGAAGTAGAAGAGTTTTTCGACAGAGCCACGCAGATATGGATTATCTTGGAAGAAGATGAGAAGGCCCAATATTGGGACCAAGAAGAGGAGACAATCAATGCTTACATACAAGATCTAAATCAAAGGCATAGAACAATGAGCATCACGAAGCACTTGAAGATCACTCAAGACATGAAGAAGCTGGAGATAGAGTTGAAAACCGCGCAGACAAAGAAGCAAGAAAGACAAACTAAATTTGAACCCCTCCAAGAAAAAGTAGCATAGATGATTGTGCAGTTGGTGGAAGAGAAGAAAAGTATGGCACATGAACAGATAGATGGCACAACATTGATGCAGGAGGAGATAAAAACGCAGTCAATGGAGGCGCTAACAAGAAAAGATGTGCAAATCAAGGCAAAAGGAAGGGAACTAGCAGAAAAGTTCCACAATTTATACACATTAGTACAAGGAGCATGCACTGCCTGAGTGGCTTAGAATGAGCCACATGTCAATGTTGGGGTCCTGTTGGGCGCAGGCCTATTTTGAGAAAAGACATATTTTTGGAATGAGAGACCTAATTTTTGAGCATGTGCAATAGATGGAAAGAAGGCAACATGCGGAAAAAGGAGGAAAAACAACATGCAAGAGGAAAAGCCACGTGCGTGGAGGCATACAAGACTAACCATATTAGGGTTAGGGTTTTTGATAAGGATTGTAATGGCTATAATCCTGAAAAATAGTATAAATAAAAAATTAGGAGGTCTAGGTCAGGTTTGTTGTTGTTAGTTATTCAATTTGATACTTTTAATAATTTGAGAGAATGTTGATTGTAATAAGGCGGTAGAAGAGTCGAGTAAGGTAGATTTTGAGGATTAGATCACAGGCTGAGAAGCTTGGTGTGATCTAGTCCACCTCACAGAGGTTCCTCAACCTTATCAAGATTGTATGATTGAATATGTAATGTGTGTAGTGTCGTATTTTGCAACAGACTAAATAAAAGAGAAGAGAAGCCAAATATTTGTGGATGTAGCCTAGAATGGGGTGAACCACAATAAAACATGTGTTCTATGTGATGTTTTGTTGGATGCTTACTTTCTGTTAATGATTAGTTTATGAATGAATGAATAAATAGATGTATTAGCATTCATGCATGAGGCTAAAGATGAATGAATCCTAGAAATACTTGAATGAATAAAAATATTAATACATAAAAGAAAGCAATAATATACTCTATATCCCCACTCATTCCTAGACTGCAAACACCTAGGCATTGCAATCACCCATAGAGCTATCTCGAGTGAGACTGTGTTGTGTGCTTTGCGTGCAGTGTTTCCTTTTGGTTTACCAATAGGGTCGATAATTTTAGAGGGTTTTGTTGGAAACCTATTCAGATTTGAACCTGGGTCAACCCAAGAAGA
Source organism: Picea sitchensis (assembly GCA_010110895.2). NCBI lineage: Eukaryota > Viridiplantae > Streptophyta > Pinopsida > Pinales > Pinaceae > Picea > Picea sitchensis. Next base: position 52,119 of record SNQJ01S0050938.1, read on the forward strand.
GGAAATAAGTCAAAGATATAAAACAACAAATGGTTTCGTTGTCGGATGGAACTGCATGGGATTGAGTTGACGAGATCTGTGGAAGAAACACTTGGAGAATGAAGGTATAGAAGGGAATTTTCAAGCCATGGAATCCAACAAAGGAGAAGATTAAAAGATGGTTGAAAATGAAAGAAATCGAGTTTTCACAAAAGGACAACAGAAACCCTAAACTAACACCGCCCAAATATCTCGACAAATACATGTTTAGCGACATGCATTGAGTATTTTTTTGTGATTTCCTGCATTTGTTGCAAGAGTGGTTATTAAGGTTAAAAGAAAACTACCCTACAAATCGAATCAGACAGTTGGAGTGGAATCCTATGGAGATCGTGCAATTATAGCAATTTGATAACAAATTTACGCACATTACATTCCTAGTTAAACACTATTGTTGTAGGGTTTATGACTGAATTTGCAGTAGACACATCGAAGTCTTACACCGTAGCAGAGAAGGATTTTCTAAAGGGACCCACAGGTAGGTACATTAGATCATTATGCACTTCAATCAAGATTTTATTGTATAACAACAATGTGATGACCATGGAATCATACAACTAAACTTACCTGCGCGCATGGGGGAAGGGAGGAAGCACTGACAAGAGGGTGAGAAATGGAGGAAGAAATGGAAAAGGGAAAGAAGAAAGAGTCCATGGATCCAATCATGATGGAGGATTATCAAATAAAGCAGATAATGGCAAAAGATGGAGAGACACACAGTGGAGTACCCTACCAATATAAGATGAATAACAAGAAGAGAGCCATAGCTGATAGAGAGGGTTTGGAAAGTGATGAAGAAGAGGTAGAGGATGTCCGGGCTATGGAGAGATTGATGAAATCTTGCGTAAAAGATATGAAAGGAAAACAAGAGGTACAAGGGTAGGAACAGAAGGTAGAACTCCAATCTAGATCATCGTTAGTGTGGAACCTACAACCCCATGTGCGACTAACACACCAGTGAGAATACCAGTGTTTAGACAATTGAATTTTAGTGGAAGAAAGACAACAAGAAACACATCCAATCAAGGAGCAGCAACTGGAGGAGCCAGTTCAGGAAGTAACAATCAAATATCTACACCACGCAGAGGTAGTAGTTCAACACAATTTAAAATGGCAGGACATGATCCCACAATCAGGTTACCAGAAGTTTGGGGAGAGGCATCAGAGGACCTTGAAAAACACTTATTCATCTATGAGAATATTTGGGAAGAAAAGAAGATCACATATGAGGATACAAAACTCACACAGTTAGATATAATGCTAAGAGACTGCACAATGAATTGGTACATGAGCCTAGATGTAAACAATCCACCAGGAGTAACAAGGACTATTACAGACGTGAAAAAACTATTGATAAATGAATTTCAGAAGCCCAGCTCAGAGGGTTGGTATATGAATGAAATGATTGAAATCCATTTGCAATAGGAGGACCATGGTGCGAGATTCATAAAACACATGGACATGATCCATATCATTGTCCAATGATGCAGAAGTATAAGACAATACCTAAAAGTTCATATTGCAATTTTTGCAAGTCAGTGGGTCATGATGATAAATATTGTAGGATGATGGATCTGATGAGAGAAAGAACTTCAAATACTTATAAGGTGCAAGAATAAATCATGACAGGACAACCTGCACCTCAGTTCAACTAGGTACCACCACCATACAATAATTCTCAGCAGCAGTACAATATGGTGCAACCACAATATAATAATGCACAACCACAATATAATACCGTGCAGTATAACCATGTACCTCAATACAACGCACCACATGGAGATCAAGGTGGATATAGAGGTGTAGGATGAGGTAGAGGAGGATTTTGATGAGGCAGAGGACTAGTAGTGTGCCATAACTACCAACAAACAGGACATTATGCGAGGGAATTCCCACTCCCACCAGCGACATGTATGTACTATAGCGCAATAGATCATGACATAGAAGACTTTCTAACACTTTTGGAGAAATCCAAGAAAAAGTGAACCAAAACAACCAAAATGTCCAGTGGATTTCTACAGAATCCAGGTAGGATGGGAGAAACATCAATATAGTCACTCGAGGAGGAGAAAAGACAAGAACTAACGCAGTAAAACAATATCCAGTGCAACACCAATGAGTTAAGAATAATACTGAACCACAAAAGCAGTTTGATACACGAAAAGAAAAGGAAATATTCAAGGAGGCCGAACAAGAGTTTCTCAAGAAAAATGTTGTGTCTCCATCATCCATGCAACAAACTCAAAACTCCCCAATATATGAGATTCCTTCCTCAATGGACCATACCATTAAAGGACAACCTTTAGAGAAAGTAAGTACCATAAAATATTTTATGTATTCCTGTGTTAATCTATTGAATGGCCCATCATTTGTTAAGGTTTTACAAAATATGTTTTAAATATGTAACACATAGGAGGAAGGGAAGTTGGAACAGAAAACATTCAATCATATCCATAATAGAAGAAGAACAAGCAGAGAATTTAGACTAAATGTCAATATTGGAGATTTCAATATGGGAGATATTATACTGGACTTAGGCTTTGAAGTAAATGTCTTACCTAAAAAGACATGGCAGTGTATGGGAGAACCCACACTAGGTTATTCGCATGTCCAACTGAAACTAGCGAATCAACACAAAGTATTATAAATTGGAAGGTTTAAAGGTGTTATAGTAGATCTGGATGGAGTGTGAATTATGGCAGACTTTGAAGTAATAGAGATAGTAGATGGCACAACACCTTACCCAACATTGCTTGGAATGGATTGGGAATTTGATAACCAGGCTATAATCAACCTGAAGATAAGGAAAATGATGTTCGAATCAAGTGAATTTAGATTCATTGCACCAATGGATCCATCAAAAGGAGAAAGGTTTGTAGAACCCACTTGTTTGGATCTAGAGGAAATAAACCAGTTGTACAGAACCACTGTGTGAGAAGAGAATTATGTTAACCCAAATGCATATGGGTACTCAGCTGGAGAAGCATTACATCATGTGCTCCTTACTCAGACACATCTTTGGAGAATTAGAAATAGAGGTTACATGAAGTTTCCACAAGGAGGTGTGCAAGAATATATTGCGCAGTGAGATGGGTTGGTACATAGATAAGAGAACCTCCCAGTTTTGATGGGTTAAATGACTTAAAGGAATTTTTGACAAAATATGAAGAGGAAGTGTTAGAAAATAATATACTCTTAGCCCTAGATATCTCATTCAATTCCACACCTGCAATATGGTGGGGTGCGCACAAAGAAACAATTCAGGACTGGTATCAGTGTAAATGACTATTGCACATTAGATTTGGCACAGAGCGGGGGAGAAATAAAATGCAGAGGTATGATGGACATGGAACACCAGTTGAACACTTAGAGAAGTGCAAGGAAAAATGGAGGATGACACCACCAGAGGAATGGCCTCATCACTTTATGCATACTTTGGAAGGAATTCCAAGAAACTGGTATATAGATGAGGAGATGCACAGAGGCACTACAAAATGGACATGCTTAAAATAGAATTTCGTAGTAACATTCTCATTTGAACATGAGAACCCCAACATGGATTCGACATTGAAGATGATACAGGGAAAAATATTTACTAATGAACCAGAAGTTGAAATCACGACAGAATATCAACAACAAAACAAACAGACAATCAAAGAGTTGCTCTCATGCTATCATGTGGAAAAGGAAGCACCAGATGAAGATGATCTACAAAACATTCATATTGCAGATATTGAAGGAGAAAGAGAGGTGGAAGCTCCATCTCTGGAATTAGAATTATTTTCTGCACCAATCAAAGTAAATAAAGTCAACATTGGGACGAATGACAATCCTAAGATGGAAAGTATTGGAGACTATTGGAATGAGAAAATAGTAGAAAGAATAATAGAGTTACTGTGCGAATACAGTGACCTGTTTCCAACAACCTTTATAGAGATGAAATGCATAGCAGGGGATCTATGAGAGATGAATATACCTCTCAAAACTGAGGCTAGAATTGTCAGGAAAAGACCCTACATATTGAATCCAGTGTATAAGCAGAAAATGAAAGCAGAAAATGACAAAATGTTGGAAACTGGTATCATAGAACTAGTAGAGGAATCTGAATGGATCATTCCTATGGTAGTCCAAGAAAATAAACAAGGGGGGATAAGGATTTGTGTAGATCCGAGGAAACTTAATGATGATTTCTTACATGACCCTTTCCCTACCCCTTTTACAGATGATGTCTTAGAGAATGTGGGAGGCTAGGAAGCATATTCATTTACAGATGGATTCTCAGGTTACCATCAGATAAAAATAACTCCAGAAGACATGTATAAGACTATTTTTTCTATAGAATGGGGATCCTACCAATATACAGTCATCCCATTTGGGCTGAAGAATGAACCAACCATATTTTCAAGAGTAGTCATAACTTCTTTTAAGGAATTCATACATCAATTTTTAGAAGTATTCAGGATGATTGGACTATATATAGTCTGCTAAAAGATCAGGTAGAAGTGTTAAGACTCATGTTGGAAATATGCAGTCAATGTCAGATCTCATTGAATAGAAAGAAATGCATTTTTGGGACACCTTTTGGAATATTGTTGGGACATATAGTGTGTAAACAAGGGTTACTAGTGGATCTTGCCAAGATTGCATTCATTGTAAATTTACCACCACCAAAGTTAGTGTGCCAGTTAAGAGAAACATTGGGACATAGAGGCTATTACAATAAGTTCATAAAGAGGTATGCGCAGATTACTGCACCAATGGAAAAAAAAATTAAAGAAAGACACCATATTTCAGTGGAATGAGGATTGTCAACGAGGATTGGACACCTTAAAAGAAAATATGGTCACAACACCTATCTTAGTATTCTCAGTCTGGGAAAAGACATTTCATGTGCATGTAGATGCATCAACCATAACACTTGGAGAAATTTTGGCGCAACCAGGAGTAGGGGACTTAGAACATCCTATAGCCTTTGCAAGTAGAAAGTTGTCAGAATTGGAGCAGAATTGAAACACCATAGAAAGAGAAGGCCTAGCCAGGGTATATTCACTTCATAAATTCAGGAACTATTTACTGGGTAAACACTTTAAAATGTTCACAGACCATTCTGCCCTCAAATATCTAGTCAACAAGTCAATGTTGGTAGGGGATAATCTGTAGATGGATATTGTTATTCCAAGAATTTGACTTCGAATTAATAGTCAAACCAGGGAAGTTGAATGCAAGACCTGATCACCTATCAAGGGTAACTAATGGATAAGAACCTACCAACTTGGAAGACAACTTGCCTGATGCATAACTATTTTCAGTACAGGTAGTTGATTAATACTTCATTGATATTATTGAATTATTAAGTACAGGGTTGCGCCACAAGACTTTAGTACTGTGAAGAAGAAAAATCCGGTAGTAAGAGCTGCAGACTATCAACTTATTGTAGGACATTTATACAAAATGGGTGCATATAGAATTCTGAGAAGGTGTGTACTGGAACATGAAAGGCCCATAATTTTAGTAGAATCTCATAAAGGTATAGCGGGAGGACACTATGCAGGAAAGGATACCACATAGAAGGTATTTCATGTAGGATTATGGTGGCCAATAGTCCATAAAGATGCCAAGGAATATTGTCATAAATATGATGTCCATCAGAGTGTTGGCAAACCCAACAGAAGGGATGAGATGCCTCTGAGACCATAAGTGACTCTGTAGGTATTTGAAAAATGGGCTATACACTTTGTGGGACCTATGAACCCACCAACAAAAGGTCCGGAGATAGATACATCAGTACCACGACTGAATACTTAAGAATATGGGCAGAAGAAACACTAGTCAAAGACTGTAGCGCAGAGACAACAACACACTTCTTGTTTGAGCAAGTGATCACCAGATTTGGATGTCCCAGGATTCTGATGAGCGACTAGGGCACTCATTTTATCAATGATACCATCAGAGCTATGACTAAGGAGTTTCAATTCTATCACCAGAAGAGTACACCATATCATCCTCAGGCAAATGGAACAGTAGAAGCTTTCAATAAAATCTTGGAAAATGCTCTGACTAAAATATGCAATGTCAACAGGGATGATTGGGACTTGAAGATACCAACAGTACTATAGGAATATATGATCACATGTAAGAATTTGATAGGACATATACCATTCATAATGGTGTATGGGTAGGAAGCAGTAGTGCAATTATAATTTCGGGTACCCATTCTGCACGTTGCAACAATTACCAACATGAAAAAAAGGGGCACAGTATAGGAAACATTAATTCAACTAATGGAAATGGAAGAGGATAGGATTCTAACACGATTTCACCAGGAAGTACAGAAAGAAAGAGACAAATCCTGGCATGGAAGACATATTATAAAAAATAGTTTTAAGGAAGGAGACCTAGTCTTGCACTATGACAACAATTTTTTGCAACACCCTAGGAAGTTTAGAATGCATTGGATAGGGCCATATAAATTAAACACTATCACAGATGGGGGATATGTACATCTACAAGAATTGGGTGGAACAAAACTGAAAGGAATGATCAACAGTAGTCAGTTGAAACTATACAGGGACAGTTGGCCTACTAACCCTTAAAAGTTACAACGAAGTGGAGAAAGGCATGTATATAGTGTATCATAGCAGAGATTGGGACATAAAAATGATAAAAATAAATAAAAAGGAGAAAAAGGAGAGAAAATGAATACAAAAATAGAAAAAGGAATAAAAAAACAAAAAGATGCAGAAGTTGACTACACCACAATAAGGAGTGGAAAAATTCATGCGCAACAATTACCGTGACAATATTGAAAGACCACGCACATGAAAAATTACACTCGATAAAAATGCACGCAAAAAGTGAAAAAATGAGAGGACTGGGTCTATAAAAGTTGGAAAGCACACATTTATTCAACACTTATTGATTTTTTCGTATAGAGCGAAATACAAAGAGCGTTCCCTAGCTATAATTTTAAGAAGAAGCAAGCGAGTGTGCGACTTAGAGAGACAATGACCCCACCAAAGTTTGGTGCTCCAGGCTAGTGTGTATGGGTTACTCGGTAGGGTCATAGGTGCAAGGAAAGAATGAGACATCCTGAAAATGTGGTTGAGATGGAAGATGTCACCACCTCAGACACAGATTTGATCAACCCGACACGGGTTGAAGAAGAAACATCAAGAGCGCAACAAGGGGAAATAGGGTAGAACTCTGAGGCTCGGAATGGTATTTTGAACCCTAACCCTGAGACACCTACGAATCCTAACGAAAAAATGGGACCGCGACAGATCCATGAAGGAAAGGAAGTGTTTGTCGAGGATATCACTGACTGGCAGGAGTCCGAAAGGGAAGAAGAGGACGCAGATGCAACAAAGGCATGCCCATATGTTGTGGGACATAAAAGGAAGGTGTAGGATGCCATCGATATTACACTCCCTTATCTCCTAGACGTAGTGATCATTGTGGATGATATGTTGGGAAATGTACCAAAACTTAGGTATGTGTACCATGATGTGCATGATGTGGCCAAATTCCCAGATTTGGCCAAGGATACTTATTTAATAAACATAGGGGAAATTGGACCCATGGGTAAACCAATAATGGAGCTCGCATAGTGAATAATTGGGTTGTATAACTCTGGTATTATGAACCTATTGGATATGCCGCATTTTGGGCATGGTAAGAATGTCGGGCTCTGTATCAAACAACTAGTCCCCCGCGTACATGGAGGCATCCTGTGGATGGATAGGCCTGTATAGATAGATGTGGCACTGATTTCCAATATCATAGGACTATCGACAGTCAGCGCGCAACCAGAGGAATACCTAGATAACAAGGAGTGCGAGAAGGAAATAACAGATATGGTCAAAGCACGGTTTGGCACCAGTCAGGGCAATATAGGCATCGTACTCAAGGATATCAATGATAATGCAACAAGGTTTGCCAATAAGCTCATGGCTTGCAAAATATTGAGGAAATGTTGAAAAGAATAAGTGTGAGTAATCATTATTGCAATAGTCACGCAGTGCGTAAAAGGAGTAATGTTCAATTGGGCACCATACCTATTGAACCATTTTTCGATCGATTTTAGCGACGCCCAGGACAATGGAACTAAGTTCCATTACAATTGGTTGATCATTCTGATAGAATTGGCAAGATGATGAGAACCAAAATTATCAGTGTTCTTAGATAGGATGGGGAAATTTTATGCGACCAGATATGAGTCCCTCAGGTAGGCCAAGGATAACAAGACACAACAAGCAAACAACACAGTTTTTGCAATATTGCTGGAAGAGATACAATAGCACACAACTAATATATGGCACATACCTGTGGAGGTGATCTAGGACACCGAAGGGATAGCCAAGTTCAAGGCATCTTGACACCACATGTGGATCCATGCCGCAAGGGATCCAAAGAAGACATGGCTAGAAATGCAATATTACATCACCAAAGAAGAAGTGGATTGGATAGTTAAAGACTGACATGTACAGTGGCAGCTTCCAGTATCAAAACCAATAAAAAGGCTAGTCATGACGCAATCCTCTAGGCATAAGGACAAGACTGAAGCAAGCTCTTCAGTGAGAAAAAACATCCCGATCGACAATACTAGAAAGGATGCAACATTGAATCAACCAACTAGAAGTAGCGTAGTACTGAAACGTCCAAGGAAAACAACAACGGGGATAGACAATCAACCATAGACTAAGAAGGGGGATACTCCACAGGCTGTAGAAGAGAGGGCCTAGGGTACAACAAGTGGGGCGCAACCCTCACAGACAATAAGGAATCCAGTGTAGGAAAAAGAGGTGCACAAGAAAAGGAAGTATGATAGAGAATACACAATCATCAACCTAACAGAGGATGATGCGGAGCTAGTCGTGGACAAATTCCAAGATAGGGGGAAGAAATGGTATTCATTGCAGAGGTGCAACACGAAGAGATCATGGTCAAGATCATATAATTCCATGAGAATATCCAACAATTACGGAGCCATGTAGGACCATGACACAGACCTATCGGACCTCGGGCCAAGATCCGCTCACAGGATCGTTCTTTATCTCCCTCGAGCCGAATCGGCTCTTTAGATTCCCTGCTGGAATCACAAATTATCGATCCATAGGTCCTTTCAGAATCTCCCCTGCACGAACAACACTAGGCACGAGCCCCACTTCTTCGTGCGACCATAGCACTATGACAAAGGCCTCACCCAAAAGGTGCTTGTCACAACTCGCCACTCGCGAGTTCGTGAGTTGAGGCTTCCGACTCTCCCTTCCCAATCTTGCGATACCTAAAATCGTGAAATGGGTATATCTCCTCTCTTGTCAGCGCCCCCCACACGTGACCACTAGCTAAGCTTAACGCTAGCTCCTCTCGTTATTCGCCGCTTCATGAGTTCAAAGGTTGAACTCTTGTTCTTTCCTTGTGCGATCCTCCGAGACTTGAAAGTCAGCGAAGGTTGACCTTCATTTCGCACTTCTCATAACTCGCCACTCACAAGTTGTAGCATCCAATCTTGGCACCTTCTCTTCACGAACCCCCGAGAAACGATATTAAATTTCCCTCTCGCGTTCTCTCTACTCGCGACCTTGCAAGTTTCAATGTAGAGCTCTCGTGCTCTTATCTCGTGAATCCCTGAGACATGAGAAGTCAATGGAGTAATGACTCCTTCCTCCAGGCGATGTGTGTTCACTTACCAATCACGTGGGCCCCACCTTGTGGTTCTTCCACGTGTCCACACTCGTGCCTCGACTCTCGACACTTCGCGACTTTTGAAGTCGAGACGAGGTCCTCCGAACCTCTGAACCTCCGAATGCACGATACGCACGATGAGGTTTTGATCCAACGGTCTTCCCACGACTTGGATCCAACGACTGTCTTTGCTCCTCGCGACTTCTCCACTTGTGACTTGGAGCACCCAATCTTTGGGTTCTTACCTTGTGAACCTACGAGTTCACGAGATCCCTAGATCTTTGCCACCTGTCCTCTTTGAATGGAGAGTCCTGATCTTCTCGCGACTTTGCCACTTGCGAAGTCGAAGGACTTCCTTCTCTGAACCCCGATGTCTGAATCCCTGATAGAGAGGATCTTGTGACATGTGTCCTCCTTCCAATGAATGGCTCAGATTCTCTTGCTATTTTGGGACTTCGCCTTTCGGGACCTCACAAATCTTGATGCAAAGGTTTTAAACCTTCAACTTGAGAATCCACGAAATGAGATTACATGAGTGATCCAACGACCCCTGTTGGCTTGGATCCCATGGTCTGATTTCTCCCGAGCTTGCACTTAGAAAAACACTCGTCGTAACTCTCCTTGCTCTTCTGCAAGATCTGATGGCTCTTGAGACTTCGCAAATTCTCCATGGAGAATTCCGACTATCCAATTCCTCCTTGATGATTACTGCGAAATAAACAAAGTGTTCTTTCACGAAACTTATCAACGTGCAAAACAACATCGATGCGCCTTCTTATAACACTTCAAGGCACTAGCCCTCTTGAGCTTCTCTTCGACAACTTCGAAGACTCTATCCCTCCTGATTTGTCTCCACAACTTGAGTCTTCAAGAAGACTTTTGCATGCACTTCTTACAAAAATTCTTCAAATACTTCCAAGTATTTGAACCTCTTCAACTCTACGCACTCCCTGCGACAGCAGTCCTTCAACAATTTCGCTCAGGTTGTAACTCTGAGACTTCACTCGGCCTGTGCACTCCTTGCACGGTTCCTGCTCTTAACTTGCACTTATGTGAGAATGAGAACAATGTTATCCCTCCTGAGCTTGCAGAGACGAACTCTGACTTCTGTCAACGCACACCTTGCGGACAATTTCATTGCACTCCTTGTAGGAAAACTCTTGCTCAGACAGAGAAACAATTGAAACTCATTCTTTACTCTCTCAGACTTCGAATGCTTAACATGAAATCATACATACATGGAATAAAATCAAATGTATATCAGAAAGAGTAAAACAATCATGAGCATAAAATTCAATCATGCATACACATAAAGTATTTGAACACCATGAGTCTGGATGAAAGCTTCATATATTAATCTCAGAACTTCTGTACATGGGTTCTTCTACACAACTTTATGCTTCTTCCTCTCTATGCTCTATTGATCATGCTAATGTTACAATGATACAAGTGAGGGTGTCTATATCCGTTTTGCCTCCGGCTTCTAAAACTGTCTAATCTAAGAATTCAAGTCTACCTACTTACATTTACTAGCATAAATGCCTCTTAATCCTTCAAACGAGAGCAGGACGCTCAAGGTCTGATTACAATCTATAAGTATGCCCTTTCTTAATTGTTTCATTTATGTTTGGCGTATCAAACTTCAAAATATTTCAAACAATTCATCATGTGCCAAAATGCGTTGGCGCTTGCCCCACGCTCGCTTGTTGTTAGCGATGCTGCTGCATCATACTCCCTCGCTTGAAAATTTTCATGGTCTCCTATCCATGAGCTCTCGCATGGTCTGTCCATCCTTCTGGATCTCTGCTTCATTCTCCCAGCTAGCATCTTCAACTGGATTTCCTTTCCACATGACCAAGTATTCAAAATATTCCTTTCGCCTGGTCCTCTTACTAACTCTTTTGTCCAGTATGCTTTCCATCTGTGGCTTCTCTGCAACTGGCATCTTCTTTGTCCACTGAACCTCTGGTTGTTCACTACCTGCTTCTACTTCCTTGTCTTTGTAAGGGTACAAATCTAAGATGTTGAATATCGGATAAATTCTGATCCCATCAGGTAATTCAATCTCATAAGCATTTGCCCAAAATTTCTTCAAGACCTTACATGGTCTGATCTTCTTCCTCTTCAGTTTGTTATATGTCCCCTTCGGGAACCTTTCCTTTCTCAGATGTGCCAGAATCAAATCACCAACCTCAAATTGAAGTTGTCTCTTGTGTTGATCTACTATGCACTTATACTCTTGGCTCGAGTTTTGCAATCGCTACTTCACCTGGTTGTGAAGTTCCTTCATTACTTCGGCAAAATCTTCTGCACTAGCACTTCTTATCTCATCCCGTTCTGAATCCCTCAGTTCAAAAACTCCTCTTGGTTGCATCCCATAAACAATATGGAATGGACTTTGCCCTCTTCTTCGGTTGATTGAATCATTGTAAGCAAATTCCGCCTGTGGCAGAATATTGTCCCACTGACTGTGTTGTTCTATCACAAAGCTCCTCAGCAAGTCTCCCAAACTTTTGTTCACAACTTTTGTCTGTCCATCCGTATGAGGATGATAAGATGAACTGAACGACAAGTTTGTTCCTAGATTTTTCCATAAGGTTCTCCATAAGTGTCCCACAAACTTGGTGTCTCAATCCGAAACTATTCTCCTTGGTAAGCCGTGAAGTCGAATGACTTCTTTGAAAAACAGTTTTGCAATGTGAGTTGTGTCACTGGTTTTCTGACATGGTATGAAGTGTGCCATCTTAGAAAATTGGTCCACCACTACAAATATCGAGTTGAACCCTCTTTGTGTTCTCGACAGCCCCAATATGAAGTCCATGTTGACTGCATCCCACGGCCTGTCTGGTATGGGTAACGGTTGATATAAGCCTACATTCTGCCTCTTTCCTTTTGAATGCTGACAAATTCTACATCTGTCCACGAATATTTTGACGTCTACTCTCATTCCTGGCCAAAAATATGACTCATTTAACTTTGAGAATGTCTTGTCATGACCAAAATGCCCGGCCAATCCTCCACTATGTTTCTCCTTCAACAAATTCTCCCTCATGGAGCATTTTGGAAGACAAAGTTGATTACCCCTGAATAACAATCCATCCTGGATCATGTATTCTGTCCACTGGCTTCTGTCGCTGAGAATTGGATTCTCAGCTGCTTCATACGCCTCTTTAAAATCTGGATCATCTCTATACATGTCCCTGAGATCACCAAAACCTAGTGTTTTGACTCTGAACTCCTGCAACAACAAACATTTCCTGCTCAAAGCATCAACAACTTTGTTAGCAGTTCCAGAAATATGCTTAGTTACAAAAGTAAATTTCTTCATGTATTCAACCCATTTAACATGTCTTTGATTCAAATTCTCCCGTTGATTCACAAATTGCAAAGCATGATTGTCACTGTATAAGACAAACTCCTTGGGGATCAAATAGTTCTCCATGTCTTCAATGTCTGAATAATAGCATAGAACTCCTTGTCATACGTGGAGTATTTCACTTTCACTTCATTTAGCTTCTCGCTGAAGTATGCTATCGACTCTTCTTGGCTCAAGACTGCCCCTATTGCAAATCCACTTGCATCACATTTGACCTGAAATGTCTTTTTAAAATCCGGCAACACCAAAATTGGTTGTTCCGTGATTTTCCTTTTCAACAAATTAAAACTTTTCTCCGCCTCTTCTGTCCAGTGAAAAGACTTCTGTCTATTCTTCACTGTGTCCATCATCGGTGCACTAATTCCACTGAAATTCCTGATGAACTTCCGGTAGAAACTAACCAATCCATGAAAACTTCTCACCTCAAATATATTCTTTGGCGACAGCCAATTCTTAATCACCTCCACTTTATCTGGATCCATCCTCAACTTATCTGTAGAAATAACAAACCCCAAATAAATGAGCTTCGTCTTCATGAATGAGGATTTCTTCATATTTATCAGCAACTTCTCTTGCTGTAGCCTTTTCATCACTGTAGCCAAATGTTTCAGATGCTCTGCCTCTATTTTACTGAAAATCAGTATGTCATCCAGATACACATTGACAAATTTTTCAATGAAATCCTTCAGGACTTCATTCATCAACCTCGTGAAAGTACTTGGCGTGTTCATTAAGCCAAATGACATAACAAGCCATTCATACAACCCTTCGTTAATCTTGAAGGTTGTCTTCCATTCATCACCTTCTCTCATACATATCTGATGATATCCACTTTTCAAATCAATCTTTGAAAAACATTTGGCTCCACTCAAGCAATCCATAAAATCATCCATTCTTGGCAATGGAAATCTATACCTGATGGTAATATTGTTGATCTCTCTCGAGTCAATACACATCCTCCAACCTCCATCTTTCTTCGGACTAAGCACTGTCGGAACAACACATGGACTCAAGATTTCTCGAACCAACCCTTTGTCCATTAAATCCTGGACCTGTCTTTTGACTTCTTCATTCTCCTGCGGCGTCAATTTGTACGCTTCTTTGTTTGGTAAACTAGCTCCAGGTATGAGATCATTATGATGACTCACACTTCTGATCGGTAGCAACGAACGAGGTAGTTCATCCACTACTATGTCAGCAAACTCTTCCAACAATTTCTGAACCTCTTCCGGTAAATCATCTACCCTTGTACTGGTTAAAACAATTTTAGGCTTCCTGACCACAATGAATTGTGGTTCCTCCTTCTTCTTAACCTCCGTAAGAAGTTCCTTCCCACTCATGAGAAGTACAGTGTTGCTTACTTCAGGTTTCACCTCTTTATCTTTGATTGAAAGCAACATGTGAGTTCTCCCATTCTTCTCTAGGGTGTATGTGTTCTTCCTCACATCATGAATCACATTTATTTCATATTGCCACGGTCTACCCAGCAATAGATGACAAACATCCATGGGAATGACATCACATAGTATTTCATCTTTATACCCTCCTATTTTAAACTCAACTAAACATTGTTTAGTGACATTTACCTGATGTCCTTTTTGTAGCCAGGAAACTCTGTATGGGCTCGGATGTTCAATAGTCTCCAGCTCCATCTTTTCTACCATCTCTGTAGAAATGATATTATATGTGCAACCACTGTCCACGATGACTTTTCATGCCCAATCTTTGGTATTGCAAGCGATCCGAAAAAGTCTGTTCCTTTGGACCGAACTCTCCACCTCCTTCTCTGGCGTTAAGAGAACTTTTTGCATCATCAATGATCTTCCACCTTCAACATCTTCTACCTAAACATTCCTTCTTTTTGCTTCTGCAATGTGGGTCTCACCTCCTTCTTTCTTTCTGTATGGACACTCATAAGATTTAGGTCCGACCTTTCCACATGTGAAGCATTTCACCACTCCACCTCTTCCTCTTCCTCTCCCTCTAGTACGAGGAAAAATGTTTCCATCAACATACTGACCTCTCTGTTCAGTATGCTGCCCTCTCTATGAGCTTCCACCTCTCTTAGTTTTAGTTTGAGTTTTCTTCCACTCTTCCTTGGGTTTCTAATTTCTATCCTGGGCAATTGTCTTGCCTCTGGGCTGACTTCTGCCTCAACCTCTCTAACCTTTCTTTTGGCTCAAATTCTCTTCAACCTTTAGAGCCATCTGATAAGCATCTTCCACCGTCTGAATGGTCATCATGCTCATCTCATCCTGAATGTTGTATCTCAGACCATTCATATACCTGGAAACTTTTTCATCATCACTTTTGTGATGACCTGCCCTAATGTTCAACTTGTAGAATTCTTCAATGTACTCCTTTATTGACATCATCTTCTATCTCAAATTCTGCACTCTCCGAAACAGAGTAATTCGGTAGTCCCTGGGAATGAATTCCGCCTTCACCTTCACGATCATCCTATCCCAACTCTTGATTTTCTACTTGCCTTTGTAGCATTTGTCAGCTTGTAGCTCATCCCACCACAATGCTACATGTCCTTTCAATCTTGTGACAGCATGTTTGACTTTCTTGTCTTCCTCGACATATTCATAGTCAAAATATGTGTCCAGAGCTCTAATCCAGTCTAGAAGCTCTTCAACATCCAGGTTTCCTTCATACACTAGAATGTCCATTTTTTCCCTGGCACCCATTCTTGCAATAGCCCTGGGTAGGCATTCATTTGTTGCATCCTCTGTTGCAACTTCTTCTCCTTCATGTCCAACTTCATCTTCACTTTCAGATTCACTGACATCTCCAACATCGGCTATGCGCCTCTGTGCTGTCTCCATGTCCTCAAGTCTGGCACGTATGTCACACATCTCTCTTTCCATGACTGGATTTGGAACCTGCCTACCCATTCCTCTTGGCATTTCCCTTTCCTTTGGTGGATCGGGTGTTTTCCTATCTCTTCTTCTCAACGGCATAGTGAATCTTTCTTTTCCCTGCTACAGAAAGCAAAGAAATATTTCTGTGCTCTGATACCAACTGACGCAGACCTATCGGCCCTCGGGCCGAGATCCGCTCACATGATCGTTCTTTATCTCCCTCGAGCCGAATTGGCTCTTTAGATTCCCTGCTGGAATCACAAATTATCGATCCAAAGGTCCTTTCGGAAGCTCCCCTGTGCGAACGACACTAGGCACGAGCCCCACTTCTCCATGCGACCACAACACTATGACCAAGGCCTCACCCAAAAGGTGCTTGTCACAACTCGCCACTCGTGAGTTCTGTTCAGAGAGTTCTTTTGGATCCATCGCATAGGTTTTATGTTTTTCGACGTTTCAGACCAAACTAGTGTGGTCCATCATCAGGAAAGCGTTTGTGAAAAATGAAGGAAAAAAAAAATATAACATGTATATAAATACCTGAAAAGTTATTGTAAGGAGCCGACTTATTGAAAAATATCGGCATCCCTACATCTTTTCAGAAAAGTTAAATCAGATTTCCTTCTCATTACCTGCAAACGCATCCGCTCAAATTGTCGGATTTTATCAGCTATATCCTGTCCGTACAGGGTAAGTATTTCTGTTCTAAGACTTTTGCGATCATTGTTTTGTTTAGAGAGTTCTTTCGGATCCATCGCATAGGTTTTATGTTTTTCGACATTTCGGACCAAACTAGTGTGGTCCATCATCAGGAAAGCGTTTGTGAAAAATGAAGGAAAAAAGAATATAACATGTATATAAATACCTGAAAAGTTATTGTAAGGAGCCGACTTATTGAAAAATATCGGCATCCCTACATCTTTTTAGAAAAGTTAAATCAGATTTCCTTCTCATTACCTGCAAACGCATCCGCTCAAATTGTCGGATTTTATCAGCTGTATCCTGTCCGTACAGGGTAATTATTTCTATTCTAAGACTTTTGCGATCATTGTTTTGTTCAGAGAGTTCTTTCGGATCCATCGCATAGGTTTTATGTTTTTCGACGTTTCGGACCAAACTAGTGTGGTCCATCATCAGGAAAGCGTTTGTGAAAAATGAAGGAAAAAATAATATAACATGTATATAAATACCTGAAAAGTTATTGTAAGGAGCCGACTTATTGAAAAATATCGGCATCCCTACATCTTTTCATAAAAGTTAAATCAGATTTCCTTCTCATTACCTGCAAACACATCCGCTCAAATTGTCGGATTTTATCAGCTGTATCCTGTCCATACAGGGTAAGTATTTATGTTCTAAGACTTTTGCGATCATTGTTTTGTTCAGAGAGTTCTTTCCGATCCATCGCATAGGTTTTATGTTTTTCGACGTTTCGAACCAAACTAGTGTGGTCCATCATCAGGAAAGCGTTTGTGAAAAATGAAGGAAAAAATAATATAACATGTATATAAATACCTGAAAAGTTATTGTAAGGAGCCGACTTATTGAAAAATATCGACATCCCTACATCTTTTCAGAA